>NJEV01000163.1:0-32829 GCA_002591385.1 Cordyceps sp. RAO-2017 | reverse complement strand
GCCGCGACGGGCGGCGGCCTGCTCGGCGTCCACGGCTGGCTGCGGCGGTGCGGCGTGCCGTGACCGGACGGGACGCAAGATGGAAGGGGAGAAGGGGATTGGAAAAAAAACAAAAACAAAAGAAGGACACGGAAAACACCGATGATACCCAGGCCACGGACACCGGCCCCCCCCCTGTACGATACACGGTTTATAAAAGTCGCCCCTTTCGCCCTCGCCCAAATACCACGACGGCGAGGGGACGAAGGTGGAAGAAGTTGAACATGATAGAGAGAACGGGATTTGAAAAAAAGACGACGAAGAAAACATCGACGATACCTAGGCCACGACAACGGCCCCCCTGCACGATATACATGGCCCACACAGCCTTCCCCTCCCCTCTCACCCAGACACTCCCCACGACGGCGAGGGCAGAACAGGCGGACACGAGTAAGGCGGCAGAGGAAGAGGAAAAGGGGCGTATACATGTGCTCCGTTGCCTGGTCGTACACGATACACGGGCCGGCTCCGCGCAGCCGGCCATGAGCCCATGCCATCCTCCTCCCTCCTTTCCATCTGTCCTTCTAGATAGCCGGGTGCCAAAGAGCCACTCTTGTCTCTGTTTCTCTCTCACACTCAAGAAAGGGGGGGGTCCCAGTCCAACGATCGCTCCGGGCCCGCGCACCGCCGCACGGTTCCCCCTAGTCCAGCTCGCTCGTCACGTTGGAGAACTCGCCCTTTTCGAGCTTAGTCTTCCAGAAGATGGGGTTGGTGTCGTTGAAGCCGTGCTTGACCCAGCCGTCCTCCTTGACGTGGTAGAGGTTGATGAAGCCGCCGGAGAAGGCGTCGCGGTGGGTGGCGGCCAGGATGCTGCGCTTGCCCAGCTCGAGCGCGTCGTCGACGCTCAGGTCGTAGCGGTACTCGGCGTCGAGGACGCCGTAGGCGAACGTCTGGCCGCTGCCGACGCAGAACAGGTTGCCGGCCAGGCGCGTGCCGTCGTTGTCGACGTAGTACAGCGCCGGGCCCTCCTCCTTGGTCACGCCGGCGCACATGGTGCCCATGCTGAGGCCCATGCCCTTGTAGCTGTAGACCAGGTTGGCCAGGATCTTGCTGGCGGCCGCGACGCTGATGCGCCGCTTGTGCCGCAGCTCGTGCAGCCGGCACTGCATGCCCAGCCAGGCCAGCCAGTACTGGCAGTCGGCCGCGCCGCCCGCCATGGTGCCCAGCAGCACGCTGTTGATCTCAATCACCTTCTTGACCGTCTGCGACGCGATCCAGTTGCCGGCCGTCGCCCGCGAGTCCGTCGCCACCACGATGCCGCCCTGGAAGCGGAACGCCAGCGTCGTCGTCCCGTGCGCGATCTTGATCGGGCAGTCGGGGTTCGACCGGTCGTCCGTCGCCGCCCTGAGCCAGGAAGATGGCTTGTTTTCGGAGTTTCCACCCGTGTCAGCAGACCGGGCCTCGCACTCGAAGACGCCGCCGTTGCTCTTACCTGGGCGATGGGGGGCATGGCGAAGTTGCCCGTGAGGCTCGACCCGGGCCTCATCAGCTCCTGCAGGTCTCCCTCCACGGGCTCGTCCTGCTCGTAGGCCGGCCGGCTGTACCTCGCCACGAGTGTATCCATCGTATGCTAGATGCGATTGCTTGTTTGTGTGGCGCTTTCAAGAGACGTAGGGGTCGGCGTGACGAAAAATGCCGAATCCGCGCGAAAAGCAGAGACTGCTGTGCTGGCTCGAGGCAAGCTCGGGACGGGCTGGTACGGCGCTGCTGCTCCCTGCAGGCTCTGCTGGCCTCAACTGAGAGGAGCGCGGGCAAGAAAGAGATGAGCTTGAGAAAAAGCGTTAGACCGTTGTCGTCTGGCGTTGAACATGTCAGTGGAAGCCTACTCTTCAATCGGCGTCGTGGGCTTCTGGCGACGTTGGCCGAGAGAGTCAGGCAGCTCCCGGATCGCGCGTCACCAGCAGCCGAGCTCCTGAGGGCCCACAAGTCCTGCTGAGGTAAGCAGCCCGAGTCCGTACCTCAGTCGAAGACACGGATAAATACGGATAAATATGCTGATTCAGCCGTGTGGATCCCATGCTCTCTCTCACTCACTGTCACTCAACTCACTTACTCACTCACTCACTCACCCCCTCCTAGCCATCCTCCTTACTTCTACGTTATTCAAGTCATCATTTCGCCATCAACCGGCCAACTTGGCCCGGTCCCTCGAATAGTAATTCTGAGCTAGGATATCGAGACTGCCCTAAGAAAAAAGTGCAACCTTCTCCGCTCTCGCCTCGTCCCCCCCTCGTCGTTCCTTACGTCGCAAGAACACAACTTCCCCTCTCCCCCCCAAAAGGGCCAGCAGGAGGGTGACTCCCTCTCTACGTCGGATTGACCCCAATGCCGGACCATTAGACGGTAAAAAGGGGGCGAGGCGGGCAAGGGAAGAAACGAACGGAAAGCAACCTGAGCAAAGACGGCAAGAGTCAAAACGACCAGCTTCGCGGGCGAGGGAAAATCATCAGAAAACAATCGTCCAGGCCGCAGGCACGCCGTCGTCGGAGCATACGCCGACGGGAGCCGTGCCGCGATTCATCCCAGTCATTCTTCATCGGCGCGCCGCGCTGAAATCCTCACGTAAAACACCGCAGCTCCAATCTATGGGTTCGGCGTCGCCTCCCTGCTCGAGCGGCCCTCCCGCTTGCCCAGGAAGCTGCGCCGCAGGTTGTGCGACCGCGGCGTGTCCGGCGCGTTCGATTCGGTCGGCTGGAAGTTGCTCTTGATGGTCACCGTCCCGCCGCCGACGCTCAGCTCCTTGGGAGCGGCTGCCCCCGTCTCGTCCACAAAGTAGACGTGCTCGCCGAGGTCGTCGTCGCTGCCGATGAAGTGGTCGCCCTTGGCCTCGATCTTGAACTGCGCATCCGAGCTGCACCGGGCGCTGAACGTCTCGTTGAAGCTCCACTCCTCCGTCGACGACTTGTGGTGCTTCGTCTTGCCCACCACCTTCTCCCTCGGCGACATTTGGGTGATGACAATGTAGAGGTCGGTCGAGGCCGGGTAACCCGTGGCACCCACCACCGTGAACGTCGCCGTGCCCGTCGCACCGCCGCCTGGGCTGACGCTGTGCATCGACGACGCCGTGATGCTCTTGCTTCGACTGTGGCTCATCGAGTTGTTGCGCGATATGGGCTGCTCTATCGTCGGCACGGCCACGGCGTCGCCGTGGTTCGCCGACCGCCGCCGGCTGCTGCCGCCCGCCGGGTCGCCGCCGTTGCTGGTCGCGATGGGCCCCTCCAGGCCCTCGGGCAGCGACCCGTTGGTGTCATCCCCGTCCTTCTTGCCGAAGATTCCGCGGCGGAGAAACGAGGCTCCCCGGCCGACGCCATGTCCCACCGCCCCGGCCACGGCGGCGCCGCCCTTGATGGGCGCTCCGGCCACGCCAGTAACGATCCTACCGGGGCCGGAAGAGAACGTGGACGAACCCTGCACGGTCCGCGTGACGTAGTCCGGCCGGAAGAGCATCCGGATGCGCACGCTGCCCGACTTGCCGTCCAGGATGTACCGCGACTCGGACGGCTTAAAGGGGTCGAGCGACTCGAGGTTGATGACGGCGGACCCGAGAAAGTCGGGTTTGTCAGCAAAGTCGTAATCGTAGACGTTGACGATGAAGTCGGCCGCCGTCCGCGACGGCACGCTGACCTCGAAGAACTCGTTCCACACGGGCGACAGCGTCTTCTTCTGCACCTTTGTCTTGTAGACTTCGTGGCCGTTGAGCTCGAACTTGCAGTACGGGTCGCTCTTCCCGTTCCGGTCCGCTGAGGGCAGGTCGACGCCGTCCAGGATGTCCACCCGAAGCCTCCCCATGTTGTTGATGCTCTCGCTCGGATCCAGCTGCATCTTGATGGGGATGTACTTGAGGCTGACCTTGACCCACCCGTCTCGGCCGTCGTCGGTCCTCAGCTTGAGCTTCGTCGGGTTGTTCTGTCGGGCTTCTGGTCAGCTTCACGGCTTCATCGCACAGCCCCGCCTCCGCTCCTCGTCCACCGACTCACCAGGCACTGCTTGAGCGTCTCCATAGTGTTGCCCGCCAGCTGGGCGAGAGTGTGGTCGTTGTCGTCGCCCTTCTTTCGCGCCTTGAGCGTCAGCCGCGAGACGTCGAGTTCGCGGATGACACAGTCACCGATCTCGTCGAACTTGTGTGTCTTTGCCGACGACGTCGAGGAAACGTAAGACGCGTAGGCCATGTCGTCGACGAACACCTCCAGCCGGCAGTGGCTCTCCGGCATCTCGCCCTCCAGCAGGCGGAAGATGAGCAGTCCGCTCTCGTACTTGAGGAGCTCCTCGGGGCTGAGTCGGATTTTGGGGGGCCCGTGGTCCTCGACCGACGGTCGCCCCGCAGTCGAGTGCGAGCTCCTTGGCCGCTCCTCGCCGTCCTTATCCAGGCTGGCCTTGAACTTGCCGGCTTGTGACGATCGCTCGACCGACGTCCTCGGCTGCTCGCTGCTCTTCGCGGCGTCTTCCGAGGCTTCCTGCTCTTTATCGTCCTCCGACGCCTTTTCGGCCCCCTTCTCCGTGCCCTCCTCACCCTCCTCCTCCTCCTCGGGATCTGCGATGTTGAGACAGGGGTAGAATGAAGCAGTATAAGTCAGGGTACCCTTGGCGATGCCCTTGCCGTGGAGGCGGAGGCCCTCGTCTCGGACAACCTTCCTTTCGTCGACGAGATATTCGCCGTTGTCGGCCTGCTGCACGTAGTCGGCGGCAGACAGCTCGACAAGGCCGAGGCTGCGATCCTTGCCCATCTTCTCGGCATCCATGACCTCCAGGGTGAGCCTGTCGCGCGCGGAGTGGATGGGTACGTAAAGCACCTCGTCCCACTCGGGGTTCAGATCGTTCCTGAAGGTGACCGTTCGAGCCTTGTCGATGCCGGACAGCAGCACCCGGACGTACGGATCCGACTTTCCAAAGGCCTCGAAGTTGCGCAGGTCGGTCGCCCTCTTGAAGTGGAATCGCATGACGCCGATGGGGGTGAGGTAACCGCCGGTGCCGGCCACACCGGTGATGGCGACCGGTCTCCACTGGGCCATCATCTTGACGCGACCGGACTGGGCCCCGGACAGCTGATACCACTCCTTGCCCTGCTCCATGCAGTCGAGCATCTCGTCCAGCCTGATCTGATACTTGCCCAGAGTCTGGTCTCCGGTAAGGTCCCGGTCGTCCTTGATGGTGACGCCGAGCTTGGCCCTCTTGCGGTCGGTGATGAGTATCTCCTTGGAGCCGTTGTCCCAGATGGGGTTGTTTGTGCGCTTGAGCTTCTTGGTCTGGTGGACGGTCTTGCCGTTGAGGAACATGACGGCGTAAGGGTTGAGGAGGCCGACGAGACTCTTGGTGCCGTCCAAGTCCTTGGCCTGCTCGATGGTGAAGCGCAGGATGCCCTGGTTGGACGGCGGCGGGGGCTCCGTCGTCTTGCCGTCGGGGAGCTTCTTCGCCTCCAGGACCGGGAAGAAGCGGAGGTCGCAGGAGACGATGCCGCGGGCCTTGCCGTCGGAGATGACCTCGAGGCGCTCATTTTCGAACACGTGCAGGTCTTCGATGTCTTCCAGATGGAAGGAAGCCACGCCGAGCTCCTTTGACTTTCGGAAGTCGTTCTTGTCGAAGACCTGAATGTCGAGGGTGTCGTTGAAGGAGGTGACGATGAGATAGTGCGTCTCGTTCCACCTGGGGTTGGGGTTGTCCTCGATCGTCTTGGTCCTCGCGAGCTCCTGACGTCGGCTGAAGCTGATGCAGGCGTAGGGGTCGATGGTGCCGCCGAAGTTGTCGCTGTTCTTGAGACCCTGTGCCCCGTGGAGAGTCAGGGCGAGGACGCCGACGGCCTGGTCGACGGGCGTGCCGGCCAGCATCTTGGCGACCTCGATGGGGAAGACGTTGGGCGCGTACATCATGGGGGCCAGGTTGCCGTGGATCTGCTCGAGGATGAAGGTCTCGAGCCCCGGGATGAAGTTGATGTCGAAGCCAAAGTTGTCGCCGCCCAGGGGCTTGCAGACGTAGTCGATGGTGGGCCGCTCGAGGAAGCACATCTCGATCCTGTCGACGTGGGGGAAGGGGATCTGGAGCTTGATCCGGAGCCGCATGATGCCGGAGAAGGACATGTCCTCGACGATGACGTCGAGGCCCTTGCTGATCATGGCCTTGCCGATGCGAATCTCCAAGACGACCTTGGGATTGATCTTGTTCTTGATCTGGCGGGCCGTCATGTCGGCCGTGTCGTTGGGGGTGAAGCTGAACTTCCAGTCCATCATGACGATGTCGTCCTCGGTCTTGGGGTACGTCTTGACGTGCTCCATGCGCGGAGGCTTGGAGCCGAGGGTGAAGGTCTTGAGCTTAAGGCTGTCGAGGAAGGCGGGCGTGGCGGAGCTGAGGACCTGATCGACGGAGTTGATGATGGTCTGAGCGAGGACGGGCTGGTAGATGGGCCAGAACTTGACGAGGAACGAATTGATCCACTCGAGCGACTCGTTGTCGTTTTCGAGCTTCTTGAGGGCCAGTTCGCGGGTGATGTCGTCGCGGAAGTTGCGGCGCACGCGGCGGAGAGAGGTCCGGTAGTAGGTGGCGCAGACGGCCATGATGAGGGCGACCCAGCCCAGGCCGCCGCCGAGGACGGCGACAAGCCAGGAGGAGAGGCAGGCAAAGACGATGAGGGCGGCGTTGTGGTACCAATCTGGGTGGACGGGTCAGCGTCGGAAGCGGCGGGCGCCGGGAGGGAGACTCGCCTCCGTAGAGGTGATCGGGAAGCTTGCCCTCGACCCAGGTGGCGTGGTCGAGCAGGCTCTCGTCCTCCATGGAGCTGTTGATGGGCCAGCCCATGCGAGGGGCCCAGCCGGTGCGCGAGAAAGGCGCCTCCTCCTCGTCGGGGTCGGTGCCGTCGGCGAGGCGCTTGCCGTCGGCGTCGACGGCGACGTCTAGCACGCCGGCCTTGCTGGGCTCGGGGAGGTCCTCGTCCGGGCCGGTGCCGTCATCTTGGTCGGTGATGATGGCAGCGCCCTTCTCGCGCCTGCTCTGCTGGAGCTCGACGGGGATGGCCTGGGGGGGTTGCGGGCGGCGGTTAGCAAGCGAGGTCGTCGTCGCGGAGGGCGGGCGGGCCTTGGGCGTACCGCACGCGCCTGGGCGCGCTTCTGCTCTGGCGTGGCATCGGGATCGAAATTGAAGGCGGCGACGCCGGCGTTCCTGGACAGCTCGACGATTTCCCGCTCCGCATCGTCGGCCGTCACCAGGCTCTCGGGGTCCTCAGCCGCCTCAATGGCGCCTTGAGCCTTGAGCTCGCTTTCCTCGAGGGCAGACATTGTCGCCGTCAGGGGCGGTGAATCGCTCGGCTCGTCACCAATCGGGCGAGGAGAGCAGAGCAGGTCAGTCGGGGCGAGGCCGGTGTGTGGGAGGAGGCATCCAGAGCTTGGACAGCGGCCGGCGGGGTGAAGCGGTGTGAGGCGCGAGCTTCAGCAACGGCGATGGTCGAGGAGCGAATCGATCGACTTGGCCTGAGGCGGCGGCGCAGCAACTGGGAACCGGGGGGGGAGAGCTGGGTTGGGTGGTGACGGGGGTGGGGAGAGGCGGGAAATGAGGATATGTATGAGAGAGGCTGATGTATCTGGATGGACGGAAACGTCTGCCGGTATAACGGTATAAGTTTAAGTGACAAGGCTGGCTGGCCGGCCCGAGGAGAGACGAGGTGGAGGTGATCCGAGACGGAGGCGATCCGAGGCGGAGGCGATCCGAGGCAGAGGTCAGCTGTGGCTTGGCCAGCCACTCGCTCGCTAAAATGACAGGAGAGGCGCAGACGGAGACGGCGAGGGCGACGAGGACGAGGAGGAGGGAGATCTAGCAGTACCGGCTGCTTCTGCCACTGCCTACGACCGCCCGAGGACCCTGCCTTGTTCAGTACGAGGTATCCACTACCAGCACCTAAAGTAGTATGTGGGCCGGAATTTTCTCTCCCCCTCGGCCAGCAACAATGCCCGAGAACAAGGCGGGTTGCGGCAGCTTGTGCCTGGAGGCCTGGAGGTAGCGCAAGGGTACTTGTGGGTCGCACGGAACCTGGGCTACCCGTGGGAAATCCGCACTCTCTGCAGAGGCCTGCGAGGTGCCTGGCGACAAGCAGTCGACGAGCGGAGCGTGTCTCTGTGGCCGCGGCCCTGCACTGCTGAACCACTACGTAATTTTGCAACAGCGGTGCGTCTGGTTGGCCGGCCTCTGCTCCACCCTCAGCCGGCCACCTGGCGGCCGCCGAAGGGGGCCACAGCAGGGCCTGGAGCAAGGAAAAGGGGGAGGGGGCGTCTGGTTGCTGTCTTTGGTTAGGTAAGCCTCGCTCTGCAGTCTCTGTATACTAATCTATCCTTGCCAGCTGCGAGCCTTCCGCCAGCTGTCTCTGCTCTGCAGGCCGGGCCAGAGACATATTGCAGATAGATAGCCAACCAGCATCCAGCCATCCGTCCTCTCACTCGTCCTCCCTTCGTGTCCTCCGGCCTATGGCGAAATGACTCGGCCACCCGTTCCGTTGCCGCGGCCGCTTGCTCCGAGGCCCGCGAAACGCGCCCCGAGTCGCACGAGAGAAGCCCCCCCCTCTCTCACTAGTCGGCCTTCACGCAAACGAAAGGAGCCAAGAAGTCCGTCTATCCTCTGCCTCTCGCGCCCTCTGGCCTCCCCCCCTTCCCCTCTCCCCTGCCCTCCTCGTCCGATCCCAGGCGTGCCGAACTCTGGTTCGGCCAGCCTTGACGTCTGAGACGACGACGGCTGGACGTGCCGTCGGACGTGCTGTCCTGGCATTTGCCTGCCCGGGGTCGCACGGGGCAGGCCAAGTCGTCGCGAGCCTCGTCGCGCGCGTGCCGTTGCGCCGTGGCCGTTGATCTGGCCTGCGACAGGAGATAAGCAAGGAAGAGGATGACTTACATGCCAGGTTTGGGTAAAGTGCCGTATGCACGAAACGTGCAACCCTGTCTGCTCGGTCGATTTGCAGCGCGCCCGCCTGGTATCGTGCAGACGCGCATCGGCACACAGACCAGCTGCAGGCAAATCAGCATGTTCCTGTACATGCGGCACCGTACAAACCTTCCCCCCGCGTAGGTACCCGTCCATCGTCCGACGACGACGCTCTCAGACAAAGCCGTGCCCGTATTCGTGGAGGCACCGCAGATTGGCTTTGGCCTTGCGGCCCTTGCCCCATCGTCCTCGCCGCCCCCTCGCCGCCCATCCAACCCTCTGTAGATCATCATGTCCAGAACCTGCTGCTGCTGCTGTCGCTGCTGCTGTCGCTGCGGCTTGTCGCTGCTGCTTGGCTTCTACCGCCCCCGGCATCAGCATCATCACAGCCCGACCCACCCACTCGTCGATTGCCGAGCACAGCCACCCGACTCGATAACTCCATGCCTGGACTGGATAGGCCGCCCATACAGTCTGATGAAGACGTATGCTCAAGCCTTAGGCTACTGTGCTATCGCGCCTAGCTCATCTTGCATGTCTGCTCCGCAACGGTGGCCTTCAATGCGTCGCAACGGTCTGCCTCCCTCCCTCCTGACTCTTGGCTTGGCCTTACCAGGAGACGCGTCAGGCGCCCCGCGTCCCGCCTGGGTCCATCGCCTACGTCACGAAACCAGCCACGCTTGACATCAGCGCATGCTGTTCATCGCCTCGCATTCTCTTGCAAGCACTGCAAATACTCTAAGTTTCCCAACGCCGTCACCTTCGTTCCCAATGCTTCCATCGCGACACCATCATTAGAGGGGCGAGTCCGGGTGATCCGCATCAGGGCGACACATAAAATAGATATACCACTCGTTCAACAGTCGTCATCCCCCCCACCACACGTCCCGATGACCCGCCGGGAGGAGACGGACGAGGAGGACAGGAGAAAGGAGGGAGGAGAGATTGACGGGCGGCCCGTCAAGGGACTCGTCCGCTAGAATCCAAACCCGTCATGCTGGTGGACCGGGCATCGTCCCGGGTGGCTCACGAACCATGCCGAGATGCAAGCCTTGTGAAAGCGACAAAGACACTCGAGGCGTGCCATGGTCACGCCGACCGTGAATTCCTCCAGGCAAATCGTGCACTCGGCGTCGTCGATGCAGTCCTTCTCCGTAGCCGCGTACGTGTACATGCCGGTGCGCCGCGGAGCTGCGTGGGGCCCCGGTTCCCCGCCGCCGGCTCGAGGGCTGCCGTAGGCGCTATGCGCCTGGATGCACATGGTTATGTGTGACTCGCGCAGCGTCTCAAAGTCTGGTAGCTCCCGTGACGGTAGTTCTCGGTGGCAGATGGGGCACTCGTCCTCCTCGGCGATCTGGGGCGGAGGGGGTAGCGCGCGTTGCCGCGACGACGCCGCCTCCCCGAACGAGCTGTGTCGATGTCGGCGCGACGACGTCGACGTGCTGGGTGGGCCTGCCGCGAGGAAGTGATCGAGGGGAGAAGAGTATGCCGCACCGATACGAGCAGGATGACCAGCCGAGCCGGTGCTGCCTCCCTGAGTCGCAGGTCCCTGACGTGAAGGTGTCAGACTCGCAACAGACGCAGCCGCGGTAAGAGGAAGGGGGGAGGGGGGGAGAGAAAGGCTGGGGGGCTCACCATCGTGACACTTCTCCATCGCGGAGAATAATACTGATAGGCGTCGCCGCTGCGGTTCGCGGTAAAGGCCGCCGCCCCATATCCGTTGGCCGCTTGCGCGACTCCGTAAACGTTTCCGTGGCTGCTTCGCGACCGATGGTGAGATGACTGGGCGGAAGTTCCCGTAGACGAGGCTGGACTCTGGGGCGGTGCCGTGTTCGGGTCCGGGACGCACGGATTGCAGAGCCGCACTCTCTCGCCCCCGGACGGCCCGTTGGCCTCGAAATATCCTGCCCCCAAGCCATCGAGGAGTAGGCTCGATGGCATGGAGATTTCGGAGCCTGGCGGACGTACAATGTACTGGTGAGGTATGATGATTCGGTGGGGTGAGCAGGAGTTGCACACAACTCGTCCGCATTTCCTGTCCTCTCGTCAGCTGGAGCCGGCACCCCCATCGGCTGTGGCGTACGTCCGTGGGGACGTACCTGCAGTGATGCTTCCGCACAAAGATACTGAACTGCGTATGGCAAATAGGGCAGTACGTCACCTCGGCGTCGGGTTGCCATCTCGGGAGGGCGAATTCCGGGGAGCCGCGATCGTCGCCGCCTGTGCGAGTCCGATGGCGTGCGACGCCACCGTCCGACAGATGAGCCCTGCGAGCGGCTGAGCCGGCCGAACTCCTTCGCGCCGCCGACTGCCAGTGCCCGTCCATGGCGGGAGGTCCAAAGGCCTCCTCGTGCCTCGCCCTAGAATGTGGCAGGTCCAGCATGGAGGTTGGCGTGCCGCGCGGCTGAGACTGACGGCTCGAGTTTCGCCCGGAGCCGCCACGATGGGCTCCTTCGGCTATGGATGATGTGCGAATAGGTAGAGATCTCGATTCGATGTCAGGACTGATCGGGTTGGGAGGGGGCGCAGAAGCGCCAGCGGGAGGAAGCTCGGTCGTCGGATTCGTTTGCAGGACTTGGTCGTCCATCGTTCGCTGCGCATCAGATATCGCAGCGCTGGCGTTTGAGCTCCCGGGGACGGAGGGAGCACACTGGAGTTCGGGGGCTTCTATCGCCGAGCCTGAGCTGTCTCCTAGCGCGGGCGACACTTGGCTGACCCCGGCGCTTTGCTCTCTCTCGAGAGTATGGGATGGACAGTCAAAGTATCGAGAACACTCTTCATCGTGAAACTGGGGCGTCCGCCAGGGGCATGACTCCGGGCCAGAAGAGTGCGCGGTCGACGGCTGTGGTTGTGTGTGTTCACTAAGGGCGTTCGGATGATCGATTTGGTCGGACCTCGACGGACCTGAAGGACTAGCCATGCTGGCACATGAGGCCCGAGTCGTTCGGGTGGATGGGCGGGGCGCTGGGGGTTTTTGCTTCGCCCCCCTGCCAAGGAAAGGGTGTCGTCCAAAGGCTCTGCTCGGCGCAGCGTCGGGTTCGATTCGAGGGTTCGATTCGAGGCTGGATCAGCCACGGGCCCAAGGTCGACCGACAGAGGCGTCTTGCACGGAAGCTAGCTGCGGACACGGCACGAGCACTCGCCTCCGCCCGCACTGTCACGCCATGTCCAGAGCCGAGGAGCAGCGACAAGGAGAGGCGAGCGGAAGAGTTGACGGCCAGACAGGCGTCGCAGGGCGAGATAAGGAGAGGTTGATATGGGCGACGGCCCTGGCGTGGAGCTGCACTGCACGTTGGCGCCCTTTGTCGAGATGTCGAGGGCGAGGTTGTCGAGGGTGATCGGGCCCGTGTCGACGACAAGGTGGCGTTGCTCGGCTTGGGTACTATTAACTAAGCCCTCGGGGCGGTCACCTGAGGCTGGGCCGGTCGCGAGTTGTACTTGGTAGAGAGTACCTTGTATCTTTGCGGCGGTCTATGAGGAAACACGGGTTTTGACAGGTCAATGCAAAGGTATCCGCTACTTAGCTCTCGGCATGCGGGCTAGGCTTGCAGCCTGAAGTGGCAGGTGACAGACGACACCCTTTTTTCCTCCTCTACGTCCACGCCCGGAGACGGACGAGCAAACACTGGCTTCTTCTTGCATAGGTAGGTAGGAATTACCAGCCAAAAGACCAAAGGCCACGCGTCACGATAGCAAACGCTTGCTCCGACGCGGTCCTGGACAGCCCAAGCCGACGAGGCACGAACTTCCTCCGGACCGGAACGACTGGACGGCGCCGTCTCATCCAATGTGCCCAAACCCACGTCGAGGCTTTAGAACTTGATTCGCGCCGCAAAAGCGTGAGAGGGAGAGCAGCGAAGAGAATGGACGTGGGTCTATCTCGGCAGATGCCGCGCAGCTATTCTCCGACCTCGCGATCGTCACTCCAATGTACAAAGGACACGACAGACCACTTCCAGGTGCCATGTCGGATTCGCTTGCCCCAGATATACAGCGGCACCCACATGATAAGCACAGCGGCGGAGATGCCCGCCATGGCTCCGTACGCATTTTGATAGCCGCTGCTGTTGATCCACGGATTCGTCTCGAATGAGAGGAAGAAGCCGAACAGAGCTGGTGCCACGTCAGCCTCGTCGTGCCCTCGCCGAGAGCCGACAACGGGAAGGGTGACCACCCACATTTGAAGCCCATGACTGCCAGCGTGACTTCACCGGCGACAGGACGGTACGCGTCGATGACATAGACAAGACAAACGTTGGTGGCTTGCGTGATGGAAAAGTTCACTGCAGTCTCCCAGTTAGTCTGCATGTCGGGGTACGAGACCGCGGGAGACACCTACAGAGGCCCAGTCCGATGGTTGGGCATATCCAGTGCAGCCGATGCTGTATGCCGACGCCGAAAAGGATCAGGGCCAGAGGCGAGGTGATGGCAGAGATCATGATGGCCGGCAGCCGCATCTCGGGCTCTCTGACGCCGCCGTTTCGCCTGGTCAGGATGTCGGCAACCTTGTCGCTCAGCCGCCCTCCGGCGGGCAGGCCGAGCAGTGAGCCGACAACGGCGGAGAAGAAACACAGTCCGACTTGGTAGGGCTTGAAATGGTAGGCCTGCTCGAAGGCGGGATCAACGTTGGACGTGACGGCCACCAGGAATCCAATGGTGGCGGCCTGCACCATGGCGGCCCAAAGGACCGGCGGAAGGAGGATCAAGCCAAAGGGGCGGACCATCATTTTGAATACATTCTCCTCCGTCAAGGTGCCGCGGAAGATGCGGAGGGATGCGAGGTAGCTCTGCCTCTTGCCTTCCGGTCGCGTCGTCGCCGCTCCAACGTCGGACCGCGAAGACGGCGGAGAGGAGGACGACTGAGGGTCTGGCCTCTTCTCCGACGACCAGGAGCTCTCCGCCACGGCCGTCCGGCGCGGGTAGGCCGTTTCCGGGAAGGTGAAGATGGCCAAGAGCAGGACCAGGCCGACCAAGGCAGAGCCGACCTCGTAGATGGTTCGCCAGTGGTAATCGATGGTGATGAGGCCCGAGATGATGATGCCGGCGGCAACGCCGACCGAGAGAAAGCAGGTGTAGGCGGACATGATGGCGCCTCTCTCGTGGAGGAAGAACATGTCGGCAATGGACATGGGGGCGACGGTCTCGGCGGCGCCGGCGCCGAAGCCCATCAGCACGCGGGCCGCGAGCGAGCCGGCATAGGACCTGTCGAAGATGAGCCATACGGAGGTGGCCAGGTAGATGAGGTAGCTGAGGATGTAGACCGGCCTCCGCCCCCACTTGTTGGCGACGGGAACCCAGACGAGGTTGCCGGTGCCCTGGAGCAGGGAGGTGGTGGTGAAGAAGAAGGCGACCTTGGGTATGGCCGACGTCATGAGCGAGTGGTCGGCCGCGGCGCCGGGGAAGAAGTCGAGGGCCGTCTGGACGATGGCGATGGTCGGCCCGGCGGCCAGGAAGTTGCACATGGCCATGGCCAGGCAGAGGAGGGCGGCGATGTAGTACTTGAGCCATTGGGGCCTGCGGCGCTCACCATCGTCAGTCCGTCAGCCGGCGCCGCGCCGCCCCAGGCCAGCCGCGTCTCGGGGGCCGAGGGCGAGAGAAATGGGGGGGACAGGGACGGACCAGTTCAGGGGGTCGTTGGGGTCGGAGGTCGGGGCCGGGACCAAGATGAGGGCCTTGGTGTCGCGATGCATGAGCCGGACGCGCCCCAACGTCTGCCCGCGGCGCCCATCGTCGTCGGCATGGCCCAGCGCCGCGACCGTCACCTCCTGCTTCGACATGGCCTGAGGCAAAGGGGAGGGGACAGAGTGGCGGGAGGCGAGGTTATCGTCAGAGACTGTAGCTCGGCATCCCGTGACGGGCCAAGGAATATATGTAGTATGGATGTATGCATATGTGTATTGCAGGCGGCTGCACGAGATCTTCAGCCCTCTCCCTATGGTCCGCCTCCCCCCCCCCTGAGCCCCTTGTCCGTTATAAGATAGAGCTGAAGGTAGCACATAGCAGCATCCTGCATGTACTAGGCATGTACTCTATACAGATATAAGCCCCGACGGACGATATTAAATCCTGCCAGACACGCATCCGAACCTTACTCGTTCGGGGAGGGGTGCCGCTGGGACATTTTGGGGCGACAGCGAGAGCCGGGGGCGGGGGAGGGGGCGGCCGCGACGACTGAAATCCGGGGTGATTTTGCAGGGGCCGCGCTGGCATGGAGCGGGAGAAGGCGGAGAGGACGAGGACGAGGATTGGCTGTGGCCTGTCTCTATCGAGACGCCAGGGCTTGCGGCCAGTGTCCGGTCGTTCGGCCACCACGCCCCTCCACCCCCTTTTCCCTCGCTTCCCCGCTGACGTCCCGCGCGTGGCTTGAGGAGCTCCATCCGGGAGGCGACGGCGGGCTGCAGTTGGCAGCGGTCCATCACGAGAGGGATCGGCGGGCTGAGGATGGGACGCGTCGACGACGGAAAGGGCAACGCTAGAGCGAATCCGGGGAGCGAGTGTTCCTTTCTTGTCATGGCCCGGGTAGTCATGTACGGCATCTTCGCGGTGGCGGCGGGTCCTGCCAGAGCACACGGATACGTGCGTACCTTTTCGAGCAGTCCACGCCTTTCTTAACTCGGGGATAGCCTCATCCGCGCCCTCGGTGCGGTGAGCGGCCGGCTAGGCCACAGACTGAACCATCGTCTGGAGTCTAGACTCGGTGGGTTCTGTGGCGGGGAGCTGTGGAGGCGGCGCGCAGAAGATCGTGTCCACCCGCCATGCAGTAGTTCGTGTGGCCAAGGCGACGACGACAGCCGGTTGCTTGATTCAAGCGGACGGTAGTAGAGTCGGAAAAGAAAGAAGTGGGTAGAAGAAGAAAAGAAGAGCCGGCCGCTGTCAGGAGCGGACTGGGATAGGCTGGCGGGCGCGAGACAAGAGACTGAAGGGGGCAAATCAGTCAGGGCTAGCGGTAGGCAGTAGAAGCGTGGGAACGTGCAGAGGGGAGGGTGAGAAAAGAAAGACCCGGTCAGACGGACGGGCTGGAGCCTTGCAGGACCCATGGTGAGCATATAGATGCATGTACTCGCTACATGATCCTCATGCCTCACTCGGTAGGGGAGGGGGGGTAGTGAAGCATCTGCGCATCTCCATGAGACACGAGGTTGCAGTCGAGCCCGACGCTCTGGGCCTAGACCTCCGTCACGCTCACCGTCACCCTGTTCCTCTGTACCGTCGGCTAGGGGGAGCCACTCTGATAGGTCGGGATGCGACAGAGGCGAGGCGAAGAAGCAAAGAGCATGCTGAGGCTGAGATGGCCATGGATGGTGGCGCGAGCAAAGGGGGGCTTGGGGGATGCGTATGGCGTCGACGCTCCCCCTCGGCAGCCTGCCATGTGACCTGCAGACGTATGTATGTACGGGTGATTAGAATCTCTACCGAGCGTGCGGATGCCTGTGGCTGGCTGTCATCTGCGCGTCTGTGAGCCGTGAGTGAGTCTGTGGCCGTTGGGCGGGCCGACGACAACATCGGATCAGACATGCGCATGATACTGTGCTGCATGTATATGTATGTACGTCTGTATCATATGTATGCTGGCTCGCGCTCTCCGCGGCGCCGCGGATGCGATGCCACATACACCTGCTCGCGCCTGCATGGCGCCGTCGGTTCGTCTGGCGCCGCGACCGAGGTTCCCTGGCCGCCTCTTTGGCCGAGACAGCGGCGGTAGAAGAGACGGCGAAATCCGGCGCGCGTGTCGATCCGTCCGTCGCTTCGCCGTCCAGCAGACTGGAGGCGAGCCAGGCGTCGTCGACGAGGTCCCGGCGGCTCGACGTCCATACGCCGTTGGACCTTGCGTCGATCCGCCGCAGATCCGGGGGAGGGCGAGGACGACGGGCAGAGGCTGCCCGTGCGTGGCCGTGGGGCCCCCGACTGGCGGATGCCCTCGTCGCATGTACGATCTGACGACTTCGGGAGGCACGCGCCTGTGAGGTCGATGCCGGGAAGGCAGATGAGCGCTTCATCATCTCGGTAGATGACAGGAGAGGAGCCGAGGGGGATGATGGATGGGTTGAAAAAATGGATCAAGTACAGGATACATTGGTGTCCTGCCCATTGGGCCATCTGCAGCCTACCTAAGGTACCTACTGCCCAAGGCGCGCCAACTAAAAGCCTGCCTGCCCCCGCTGTCGGGTCGATTCCCCCCCCCCCCCCCCCCGCGCTACGTAGACCCCAGCCTCCCGGACGGCCTCCCGGACGGTCTCTGGATGGCCTCTGGATGGCATCCCAGACGGCCTTCTGTAACGGTCTCCTAAAAGGCCTCCCCGTCGGGGCGGCCCCACAGCTTGACGGTCCGATCGTGGCCGCCGCTGACGATCCACCGGCCGTCCCTGCTGTAGTCCACGCTGGTCACAGGGCCCGTGTGGCCGCTCAGCGTCTGGATCAGGGTCCAGTCGTCTGCCGAGAAGATCTTGACGTTGTGGTCGAAGCCGCTCGAGACGAAGAAGGTGCTCGACTTCTTGGGCATCTGCGCCCCCTTGTCGTCCACGCCCGGCGGCGTGCCGTCGAGCGGGTCGTCGAGACCCTTGAACCACCTCATGTCCGAGACGATGCTGTTGTGCGCGCCGATGCCGCCCGTCCTCTGCACTTTCCGGACGTCCCAGCACTTGATCCATCCGTCGGCCGAGCCGGAGAGGACGCGGTGGCCGTCGGAGCTCCAGTCGAGGGCGTGGATGGGCTTGATGTGGCCGTCGAGGTGGCCGTCGAGTATCATGATCGTCCTCCCGGATCTCAGGTCCCATATCCTGCCGATGCTGTCGAGGCCGGCGCTCGCGAGGAGGGATCCGTCCGTGTTGAAGCTGACGGCGAAGACGCCCCGGGAGTGGCCCTCCTGCAGCAGGAGCTCCGTCGTCTTCTCGACGTCCCAGAGACGCCAGGAGGTGTCGTCCGAGGCGGACGCCAGGAAGCGGCCCGAGGGGTGGAACTCGACGCGGCAGACCCTCTGCGAGTGGCCCCGGAGCGTAGCCAGGGGCACGTCCTGCTGCAGGGACCAGAGCTGCACGAGCCCCTCGGCGCAGCCCGAGGCCAGGTTGACCGAGTCTGGCGAGACGTTGCGGTCGGGAAGGGTGGCGCCCGGGAACCACGAGACGCCGCTCACCCTCGTCGTGTGGCCCCGGTAGCTGGTCTTCTCCGTTAGGTCTGGGATCTCCACCAGCTTCAGCTGGCCACCCCAGTTGCCGACGGCGACGACTTCTCCGCTGGGGGACATGCGGGTGATGCCGATGTTCCTGTCGCCGACCGTCTGGCTGCCCAGCAGCTCGAAGGACTGCAGGCGCTCCTTGACGGCCTTGCGGAACTTGACCTGGGTGCGCAAGGGGATGGTGGCCTCTGCCCGCTGAGCGGCTATCCTCCGTTTAGCGCGAGGCACGGAGTAGTGGGCGATTTCGATGCGGGCCTGGAGCAGCTTCTCGCCGCCCCTCGAGTAGAATTCCTCCTCCTGCTCCTCGGCCTCTTCCTCGTCCGGCGCGTCCTCCATCGTGACGTCGCCGTTCTCGAGGCTCGTCATCTCGGCCTGGATGGCCAGGAGCTCGCGCAGCCGGTCGCGTCTCTCAGCGGGCCCCTCGCCGAAGAATGTGATGGGCTCGCCCATCTCCCTCAGCTTGGCGCGGACGCGGCCATCGTCGGTCGGCACGGCTATGGTGGCGGCGAAGCGCTTGCGGTTGAACTGGTCGAGGATGGCGGATGCCATCTCGGGGGCACCGCCCGCCGTAGGCACGTGGTATTCATGGTCGTCGGGCAGATCCTCCAGGGCGATGCCGCGGGACGACTCGGCCTCTTCGACGTAGGCTTTTCGGGAGGGATGGATCATGCTGGCGCGCCGGAGGGGGTTGTCGCGGGCGAGGAGGCGGGGCGGGGCCGTCAGCCGAGAGCCCCAAGGGCTCTTGAGCTCGCTGGATCGGGCTCTCTCGATGGAATGAGGCCGTTGAGAGCGGATGCGGCGGGCTCCTTGGGGGGGTGAATATGTGCGTCTTCCGTGCTTTCGTCGTCTCGAACCTTGCTCTCTGATCGAAGCCGCCAAAAAGCAAGGCACAGACGACAGTCGCCTCGTGTGGCTTGATGGCGGCTGTCAGCCTCGCTCTGGTGGGGCAGCGTCCTCACTCGCCACGCTACGTGAATCTGTGGCTCAAAGCCGGCTGTCAGCCTCGAGAGAGCCCGAGGTACGTATCTCCGTACCTCACGACCTGGACGATCTCCAAACAGTCAGGACTCAGGACCGCATGAAAGCGACAGGCAAGGCACTTTTCGGACAACAGACGGCCGTCGCCCGAAGCCTCGACCGGCCGCTCGCGCGGACAGCCGGTCCAGTCCCATCAGCGCCAGTTTCAGGCCCAGCCCTCCAGCATATCAGCCCAGCGAACCGATCACCTCTCAGCTCGACAGCCAGGCAACGCCGGCCGGTAAGAATTCCAGCGTGGCCGCGGGGGCTGGATGGACCTGGCCCTACGCAGATGGCTCCCAGCCTCACATTCTTCCAACCGTTCTCCCTTTTCCTTTTCTTCTCCCAGTCCTGGCAAGTCCTGGCGGATGGCAGAACAGCTTCCGAGCCGACTTCTCTGCTGCTCAAGCCATCCGCTTCTACAAGAAAAACAAAAGGATCAACGCAGAGCAGAGAAAAGGTCGCATGGCCAGCCACGTCAGACCAAGGCCGCAAAGCAAAGAAATCGCTCAGCAGGAAAGAAACGGCTCGTGTGTCTCTCTCTCGGCTCGACGGGCTCATTTCCCGTCGCATTGCCCGCCCGCCCCCACGTCCTGTGCCGCGCAGCGAGCATCTGACACGAGACTCCGCCCCGTTTTCTTTTATTCCTCTGGCGATTGGCTGTGAACATGGCCCGTGATTTTTTTGTAGTGTATTTTATGTCGCTGGAGTGTGCCCTACCGTCTGGGCCGCCCCTGTCGGGAAGCGTCTGTGCTGGTGCAGAAACGAGGAGGGAAGGCTGGCTGGCGATGCGTGCGGCTGAGGCACGAGCGGCATTTTGCCTGGGCTGACAAAAAGCCTTCGTGCCTGACACTTTGTCTGTACCCCTTTTCTCAGGAGATGGACAAGACGGTGCGGAAAAGAGTTCTCGATGGGAGTGAATAGGCGAACAATAGCATCTCTATGTACATGGTCGTATCTGCAGGCCCCACCCGTCCATGATGTGCAAAGCCCGTCCAGCCGTTCGTCTAAGAACTGGATTTTTTCTCCCCCTCCCAGCCCTGACCAGCCTTGACGGGCGGGGAGAAAATAAAAAGAACACGTCTCGCTGACTCGGCAAGGCTCCCCGCCCTGCGCAAGGGCCCGGCCCGAGGTTTTTCCCCAACACACAGCGTTCCTCCCGCGCGCACTTTCTCTCCCTTGGCTCCATTTCTCTCTCCCTCTCCCTTTGCGCCGTCAGGTGGACGAAATTCTTCGACCTTCAAGCCAGTCCCAGTCAAGGAGCGACTCCGAAAAGCAGCTACCCAATGCATATACAAACACCCTTCCATATGCGATCCTCATTCTTCAAGTACCAGATGCGCATTGCCCGCCTCGGCCACATCCAGGCGCTCCCCTTCGATTCCCAGCAGCGCGTAGATTCCGAGCGCCGACGGGGCACGACCTGAGCGGCCCGAAAGCCCGCTCCTTTCCGGCCACACAGCAAGCCGCCGGCTTGGCCGCGGCCTGAGCCCCGCCCGTCGTCGTCGCCCGTCTCTCTCGGCCTCGGCCTCGTCTCCCTCTCCTCTCCCCTCCCCTCCGGACCCGACCCTCTCCGTCGACGGCCATGATAGGCCCGGCCCCTCCGGCGCTCACGACGGTGCGCGGCTTCCAGGGCACGCCCGTCACCTCGGGCGACGAGGACTCCGACTCGGGCGTCTGCGACACGCCGCGCCTGCCCGGCCACCGGGGCCGCCACCGGCTGGACGATGTTGTCAGCGCCAACTGCAGCCCGGTGCTCCGTGCGCTGCCGTCGCCCGGCGTGTCGGGCATCGCCAAGCTGCGGATGCAGATGGAGCCGCTGAGCCTGGACGGGTCGTCGCGCTGCAGCTCGCTGGCGCGCAACCTGCCGCCCAGCTCGCTGGCCAGCCGGTCGCACAGCCGCGACGGCACGCGCAGCGAGGCCGGCAGCGACAGCTCGGACAACGCGTCGACAGGGTACGAGGTGAGGCTCGAGGACGACTTCGTCAGCGAGAGCGTCCGCGTGCGCGGGTCCGGCCACATGGAGGCGCTCGAGGGGGGCCTGAACCCGAAGCGCAAGATGACGTCGGAGGAGTTCGAGCCGCTGCGCTGCCTGGGCAAGGGCACCTTCGGCACGGTGGTGCTGGTCAAGCAGCGGGCGACGGGCCGGCTGTACGCGCAGAAGCAGTTCCGCAAGGCGTCGCTGGTGGTGCACAAGAAGCTGGTCGAGCAGACCAAGACGGAGCGGCAGATCCTCGAGTCGGTCAACCGGCACCCGTTCGTGGTCAAGCTGTTCTACGCCTTCCAGGACCACGAGAAGCTGTACCTGATCCTCGAGTACGGGCAGGGCGGGGAGCTGTTCACGCACCTCAACACGGAGAAGATGTTCTCGGAGACGGTGGCGGCCTTCTACATGGCGGAGATGCTGCTGGCCATCTCGCACCTGCACAACGACCTGGGCGTCGTGTACCGCGACCTGAAGCCGGAGAACTGCCTGCTGGACGCCGACGGGCACCTGCTGCTGACCGACTTCGGCCTGTCCAAGGTGGCGGTGGAGCCGTCGGAGAGCTGCGAGTCGATGCTCGGCACGGTCGAGTACATGGCGCCCGAGGTGATACTGGGCAAGCGGTACGGCAAGGCGGTGGACTGGTGGTCGTTTGGCGCGCTGGGCTACGACCTGATGACGGGCAACCCGCCGTTCCGGGGCGCGAACCACGCCAAGGTGCAGGACAAGATCGTGCGGCAGAAGCTGGTGCTGCCCTACTTCCTCAGCGCCGACGCCAAGGACCTGCTGACGCGGCTGATGCGCAAGGACCCCAACAAGCGGCTGGGGTCGGTGATGCCGCGGGACCTGGTGGCCCTGAAGCGGCACCGCTTCTTCCGCAAGATCGACTGGCGCCGGCTCGAGGCGCGCGAGCTGGAGCCGCCCATCCAGCCCATGATCACGGACCCGGAGCTGGCCGAGAACTTTGCGCCCGAGTTCACGGAGCTGTCGCTGAGCCCCGCCACGGCGGCGGCGGCCGGCGGGGGCGCGTCGGGCAGCCACAAGGACGACGTCTTTGGCGGCTTCAGCTTCGTCGCGTCGAGCAGCCTGCTGGAGAGCAACGCGTTTGCCATGGCCAATGGCGGCGGCGACGGCGGCGACTGATCCGGTCCTCGTTTTGTCTCTTTTTCTTCTCCTCCCCCCCTTTTTTTTTGCCTTGCTTTCTTCTCATTCCGATCATGTCAAGCCGTTTCCCCTTTACCGCCCCCCGATTTTTTCTTTCTGCTTTTTCTTTCCTTTCTTTATCCCCCCCTTAGTTCCAGACGGGAAGCGTGCAGGGGGCTCGACAACTCGGGTTCCATGATATTCAAAGAGGCCCGCGAGGCAGAGCAAAAACAAAAGTTACCGCGACAACCCAATAGGAGACAGGAGGCGAGGCCCAGTCAGAAAGAAGTAGCTGGCCACGACATCGGCCGCATGACGCGGCTCTCCCTCATCGGCGATGGCGTGCAAGCAGTAGCAGCAGCGGCAGTAGAAGTAGAAGAAGGAGAGTGTAATGGAAGAGAGAACGAAGGCGGAGGGCGCCCCGATTGGTGACGAGGCCGTAGCGCGTGCGCGTCGCGGCAACGAGGGCCAAGCCGCCCGCCAAGTCCGTAGTCCTAAGCCGAGCCCGATCCGGCAAACGCGGGGCCGCCCTCATCCCGTTGGCCCGGCCTTTTATCACCGAAAGGCGCGGGGAGGAAAGGGGAGAAGAAGGAAAAGGAAAGGGAGGGGTGGAGGGCTCGGCTTGGCCGGTCGGGGATTTTGCGGCGGCATCGCGATGGGCGTCACTGGCCCGCCCGCAGGGCTGCCACCGCCTGTCCCTCCCCTTCTCGAAGAGCAGCAGGCCAGGCAGCGAACGAGTCAGGCCGGCGTTGAAACGCTGGCCCGACGGACGCGCGTCCACACCGGACGAAAGGGCCAGTCTGTTGTCCCCCCCCCGCGGGCAACGCAGGCGGTCTATGCATCAGATAGGCGAAGTGGGAGAGCGAGAGAGCGGGGAGGGCTCGATCGCCGCGTCTCCGCCTCTCGCGGGCCGGACATGGGACGAATCAAGCGCAGGCCGTTTGTTCTTGCTCGAAAGGGAGGGGTTGATGCGGATGCGAAGGATGAGTCTTCTTGCAGAGGCGAATAGGAGGCGGCGGCGACGAGATGGCGAGATGTCTCCGCCAAGACGCGACGAGAGAAGAATGAACAAAAAAGGCCAATCAAGGACGCGGGACGCAGAGCGGCAACCGGAGCGTGCGTCACCTCTTCGTTCGCACGTCCGCCACTCACAGACAGACAGACGACAGAGATTCGGCTCCTCGTCATGGCCGTCGTCCAAATCGGCCGCACGGTCGGTCCCGAGCAGGCTGTGATGGAGGAAATAAAAATAAAGTAGCAGCCGGGCGCCGAGGACGCGGCTCGTGTCGCACGATGGCGAGTGAGAGATAAGGTCGGCGGCCGGTTCATGCACCTCGTCGGTAAGCACATCTCTCTCACTCACTCTCTCACTCCCGCTGCCGCCCTCCCTCTCACCATGTGCGTGAGAGAGAGACAGAGGGCGTGTGTGTGTGAGTGTGCCCCTGGCCTGGTGTCGTCATCGCCCGCCGTGACGGCAGCCCGTCCCTCTGCAGGAGAGCGGCCGCGCAGCCTTCCGACGGAATTGATGCCCCCCCCTCGCCCGCGCCCGACAGGGTGCGTCAGCCAGCGCCGGCAGAATGCACCGAGCACGGGGGCGATAAGGCTCGGGCTCGCACAGGGTCGCCTCTGCGGATCCGGCGTCAACGAAAGGCATGCAGATGGATTGATTGATTGATTAGGAGGCAGGCCGTGCAGCCGGCACTTGTTTCGTCGGGCCGTATCCGTGCGTGCGCTGTTCCGCGAATCCAAGTCGGTGGCCCATTGCTCGTTCCAGACCCCGAGGCCTTCGTCCGTCCCTCGTCCGCGACGCCCGGACAGGGGCCATGCTCCCGCGCAGAGTCCGTCACTCACTCGCTTCTCCTCGTGCCGGTGCCGCCCGAACCACGGTTGGTTCTCGTCCTCATCGTCCAGCTATCTCAGCTCTCTGCCCGGGGGGAAGGGGGGGGTTCACCTACCTTTGTCGCGCGCAGGCTTTTGCTTCAACATGGCGAGGTTGTGTCCCGCGGATGATCGACCGCCACGAGCGTTGTTTCGCCGCCTTGTGCTGCCACAGCCACGTCTCATACATGATACATGATGCCATCGTCCGCTTGGCCGTGACTGTCTGATCCACTTTCTTTCTCTCTTTCTTTCTCTCTCTCTGTTTCTCTGGGAAGATGGCTCCCCCCCCCTTGACTCAACATACCCACACAGCGCTGTCTCGGCTGGCCACATCGCCGGGATCCCACGCCTCTCTTTAGGGCCGGCGAGGCGAGTCGGCGACGGCCTGCGGGGGCGCTTCAGGGTTCCTTGACGTCTCGCCCCTCTTCGCTGCCAAACACACGTTCTGATGCTGCTCGAGGGCCGTGACTAAAACTGTTAGGGGCTGCTGCTGTTGCTGCTGTGGTGTGCCTGACGCACCCTCGTCCTTCCGTTGACGACGCCGCTGCCTGCAGTATATGCACCATCCTGGGGTCCCGCGCGGTTGTTGACGACAGGCATTACCGTTTCGCATGTCGATGAGATGGTGTCGTCCAGTTGACTTCTTGGCGCCGCTCCTGAACTATCCTTGGCGGCTTCCCTTTTCCCACCAAGTGCCGCCTCCTCCATAAGCACAACCCGATATCTTTGATTCTCAGATTCGGACCAGAGTTCGCTCTTGCTCATGCTCCTCCCGGCCTTAATCTCCCTCCTTCTCTCTCCCTCGCCCATTTCATTCCCCGCCTGTCCATGCCCGGGATATTCGTCAAGACTTCTTGCCGGATCCTCCCGCACTTGAACCCATCGTCGTCTTCCCTTTGAATCTTTGTCTACACACGTCGTCTCCACCTCGAGACTGATCATCGGTGACCCGATCCTGCGCCATGAGGCTCAATCACCAGACAGCCATCGCGGCCGCGGCCGCCCTCGGTACGGCCACTCGTCAATGTCCTCTCCGTCCTCCGTCCCGCTGACACTCGTCTCTGCCAGGCGCGACCGGGGCCTCTGGCGCATCGGCGCCCTTCTGCCCCGAATCCCAGGTCTGCTTCCGCTGGGGAATTCCGCAAAACGCCGCCACTTCGGCCCGCGGCACCGTCTACTTCCAGCTTCGCGCGCCGACCGAATACCGGTGGGTCGGCCTCGGTATCGGATCCCAGATGCGCGGCGCCGACATGTTCGTCATGTACGCTGCCGGCAACAACAACGTGACGCTCAGCACCAGGCAGGGCCAGGGGCACACCATGCCTCAGTACAGCGCGAGGAACGACGTCCAGCTCATGGCCGGCTCCGGCATCAGCAACGGCCAGATGACGGCCAACGTTCGCTGCACCGGCTGCGACAAGCTCGACCCATCGGGTTCGTCCGACTGGATAGCCGCTTGGCTCGAGGGTAGCCCAATGAACTCGGCCAGCCCGTCGGAGCGCATCGCCATCCACGGCGGCTATGACGGCTTCTCCGTCGACCTCTCCAAGGCCACTGTCCAGTCCAACCAGAACCCGTTCCAGGGAGGCCAGGGCGGAGCCCAGGTCGTCGGCGGCGGTACCACCTCTGGCGGTGGCGGAGGGCCGTCTCTGGGATTTGCCCACGGCGTCGTCATGGCCATCATCTTCCTCATCGGATATCCCGTCGGATCCATGCTGATGCCCCTGGTCGGCAGCTGGCTTCTACACGCCAGCTGGCAAATGCTCACCTTCCTGGGCATGTGGGCGGGCTTCGGTATCGGATATGTCATCACCCAGAGAGCCAATGCTGTGAGTGCCCGAGCGGCAGTTGTCGATGGTTTTGGGTGACTGACTGGCACAGTTCTTCGTCGGTACCCATGTCCAATTTGGCGTCATCCTCTGCTGCCTCATGTGCCTGCAGCCCGTCTTCGGCTGGTTCCATCACAGATATTTCGTCCAGCATCAGCAGCGCGGCATCGTCAGCTACGTACACATCTTTTACGGCCGTTCTCTCATGGCCCTGGGCGTCATCAACGGAGGATTGGGCCTGAAGCTCGCCGGCGGCTCCGGCTCCTTCGTCACGGCGTACAGCGTTATAGCTGCCATCGTTTTCGTGGCATACATCTTGTCTGCCGTGTACGCCACATTCAGGAAGAGGCGCCGGGTTAGCACCGAGACGCCGAAGCTTCGACTGCAGTCCATCTGAGCCCGGCTTAGGAGTGAGTATGACGATGATACGAATGGACAAGTGAAAAGAGGAGGGGGGATGTAATTCCTGGTGAGACCATGAAATCACCTCCAGGAACGCAGTGTACTTCCTTCTCTCACTCTCTCTCTCTCTTTTTTTTTACCCCATCTTCTCTCATGTTCAAAGCCCTGGGATGCGTCAAAATCGCAGGTCAAGGGCCGAGCGTTCTTGCTTTCAGCAGCGTTAGCTATGTTCCGTCCGGGTGAGCGGCCCAGAGGCGTCAGCTCGCCCCTGGTCCACGGCTGGATGGTGAGTCATGACTGGGGAATGACGGCCAGAGGTTCCTAGTCCAAGACAGATAGGTGGCATCATCGTACATGGAAAGAAGATGATCCGTCCGGCCGAGTGCCCTCCACGCGCTGGTACGACTTTCCCGTTTGCCTCGGCGGCCGTGAAGATAGGCGGCCGGTGAAGCTTCCGGGTCTTCCTCCTATCGTCAGACGGTCAGCAGTCAGCACGCGGCCTGGCCGTTTAGTGCATGTCGGGACGGCGCCGACGATAAAACTCACGGAGCGTCGGCATGGAGTTAGTGTTTCGCCCCGAGGGCAGCCATCCTGGCCTAGAGTTGGCAGTCGAGACATCCAGATGCCAGGGGTGGCGCGCGATGCGGCCGCACGCGTGTGGCTCGTATGCATCTCCGATGGTCACGTGCACCTCTCGACCGAGGCGGGGTGGTTGGCGGGTGAGCGCCTGAGGCAGCAACCTGTCCCCCCCGGCCTAGCGCCCACCCGATCTTGCCGGGCGGAGGGAGTGAACGACATCACGATTTTCATCAAAACCCTCAGCCCCATCTCCCGCCCAACCAAGCGTTTCCCCTCAATTGAGCAACGCCCAGCCATCCAAAATGCTCAGCCAAGTGTCCAGGGTCTCGGTGAGTTCTCTTACTCGGCCTCCTTCGCCGCATCCTTTTGCCGGCTTTTCCCTCCCCTTGTCCGTTCTCGGATGCCCGTTGAGCTGCCTGCTGACCCTTTTTTTTCTCCCCCTCTCCCGCCTGCAGCGCGCCAGCTCCGTCCTTGCGGCCGTTGCTCGGTCGGCGAGGGGACACGTCCAGGTCAGGAGCTTCATCGCTCCCACCGTCTCCCGGAGAGGTAAGCACGCGATGCGCTGCCCCCTTTCTCGACATCGACTGCCAAAGCCGCCGCCGCCACCATCCTGCCTGCGTTCAGGACGCTAGTCACGTTGCCCATCTGCCTCCGACACGATGCCGTCGCCTCGATGTGCCCAACGCGGTCGACCGCCATCTCCGCTCGGGAAATGGCAGCGGTGCTGACAAGCTCTTGTCCTCCCGTAGCCGATTTCGTCCAGGAGCTCTACCTGAAAGAGCTCAAAGCGTACAAAGTGCCCCCCGTCAAGGAGTCCGACGCCGAGGGCCAGGTCCAGACCTTCGTCATGCCCAAGACGCCCGCCTCCCCGGAGGAAGCCGATCTGGCCGGAAGCCTGAAGGAGTACGAGAACATGGCGGTCGAGATCGAGGGCCATGAGCCTTCCCACGCCGGCCAGGCTACCGCCGCGGCCGTGCCCGACTGGCTCGAGGCCGAGGAGGAGGAGCCGGCCGGCCACTAGTTCTGCTACTTCTTTGCGTCGACGAAGAACAAGGCCGGCCGCCGGCGGGTTGCAGCTTCGGGAAGCTTGGGCAGGACAGGCTACCGGAGCTCGCCACCTTGGGACGGACCAGGCGACGGGAACAAGAAAATGGCCAGCCACCAGGGGCCACGGGATGGGGGAAAGGGAGGGGGAACCCGGCCGACCATTCCGTTGTACATTTTTTTTTTATCTGGCTTCACGTTTTATGCCGCAGCCGAACTAGGAGCGTGTACGACTGCACTGAAATTCGAAGCGGCCAGTCGCGATCTTCAAGGTACTAGCTATACCTTCTTCGTCTGCTGCCATGAGAGAGAGAGAGAGAGTCTTTCCTTCGACACCTCTCATCTACCGTAGCTGCCCGACAGCACTGAAATTCGAAGCGGCCAGTCGCAATCTTCAAGGTACTTCAACTTCCTCGTCTGCCGCCATGAGACATAGCCCTTCCTTCGCTACCTGAGAGTCTTTCCTTCGATACCTCTCATCTGCCGTAGCTGCCCATCTCTCGAGCGACAGGGTCTCCCAGCAGCGACCTGTTCCTCGCCCCAAGCTCCCAACCCCGCCAGAAGCCCCTCCAGACTCGACACGGAGCTACGGATACGCGCGACGCAGGCCCGGCGGTGTCATCGACAGCATGCCCATTATATTGCTCCCGACCCTTTCGTCCCGCCGTTGCCCTCTCTTCGACGTCATACCTCCTCTGTGCTTCGAGCTACCTGGTCCCCTCCGCGCGGTTGGCCGCGTCGGCTGGCCTTCCCCCCTCCCACAAGCTTGTGAAACGACGATAGCCTCGCTCGAATCCACACGACCGCTTATCCCGCCGCCACTCGGGCGCAGCGCGCCAAACCTGACCACCAAAAAAAAAAGTGTGCTATGTAGCTGGAGCGGGACAAGGGTTATTCATCAGTGTACAGGCAAGACAAACCCGACAGCCTCCGCCGTCCTATCTTGCCCCCCCCCCCCGACCGGACAGCCTCTGGCGTACATGGGAGAAACAAGGAGCAGCACGTGTGCGGAGCAAAATCCTGCTGTCTGGGTTGTCCTTGGAGCTTTCTGAATTGTGTAAAAGGCTTCGGGACGAATGAAATGTCCGTAGCCGGGGGCCGGTTCGAATACTTTTTTTCCCGAGTTACCCGAAACGCCATGGTCCTCCCTCCCTACTCCGCTACCTTCTCAGACGATGCAATGCAAAACCAACCGGCCCCCTCAATGCAGTCATACCGTGATTAAAAAGCCTCGGTGCCGGCGTCGTCAAAAGTGACAAACTCCGTTGTGCCGCTCGGACAGCAGAAATGGAAGAGCCAGATAATACGGGCTTGGCCCCGGGTGCAGGCGAGAGGGCCACTACACGTCGAAATGCGAGCCCCCGACCATTTGTTCGTCGGCCGTCGACGTCCTGACGATGCCGCTCATGCGATTGCTCCTCCGCGGGTCAATGTCGTCCAAGCTATCCCAGTCCTCGTCGTCGTGGTTTGCGTGGGCATCGTTCATCTCTTCGTCGTCGTTTCTATTCCGATCCCTCGTCTGGTCCCTCATGTGGTCGTCGAGCGCGCTCTCGTCGACGAAGGTGAAACCCTGGAAGTTGGCCTGCACCGACGGAGAGAGCGGCGTCGAGGCGGCGTATCCGCGCGCCAGGGCGGCGGCGCGCTCGTTTAGAGACCCGTTCTGGTCGAGGGCGTTTGTGAATTCGGGGTCGAAGTAGGAAACGTCCGTCTCGGACTTGAGTTTGGGCTTGAAGGGCGGCGTGATGAGCTTCTTCGACAGGAGGTCCCAGTCGATGTCGGCGAAGAAGGGGTGCCGCTTGAGTTCTTCGGCATCGTCCGTCGCCCCGAGCCGGTGTTTGGGGTTCCTGTTGAGCAGGCCCTTGACGAAGTTTCGACCCTCCTGCGAGAGCGTGTCGCGGGGGAAGCGTACTTTGCCGAAGGCGATATTCTTGTACATCTGCTGCGTGTCTTCGGCGTAAAACGGACTCCAGCCGCAGCACATCTCGAAGACGAGGACGCCCAGGGACCAGAAGTCGACCATCTTGGTGTAGCCCGATTCGTCCAGCAAGACTTCGGGCGCCAGGTATTCCGTCGTCCCGCAGAACGTGTTGGTGGTGTCGTTCTTGGTGAGGTTCGCCTTGGACAGGCCGAAGTCGCACAGCGCGATGTGGCCGTTGGCGTCCAGCAGTATGTTCTCGGGCTTCAGGTCGCGATAGACGATGTCGTTATTGTGCAGGTGCTGAATGGCCAGGATCAGCTCGGCGATGTAGAACTTGGCGCGCCGCTCGTCGAATCGCCCCTCCTTCTGCAGATGCCAGAAGAGCTCCCCACCGGACATGTAGTCGGTGACGAGGTACAGCTCGGACGGCGTTTGGAACGAGAATTTGAGGCCGACGATGAAGGGAGAGTCCGACATGGCCGTCCGCACGAGGATGTTGCGCTCGCCGACGGTGTGAGCCACCTCCTTCTTTTGAACTATGACCTTCTTCTGCAGCACCTTCATGGCGTAGATTCTGCGGGTGTCCCTCTTGCGAACCTGGTAGACTTGGCCGAAGGTTCCTTTGCCGATGAGCTTGAGGATCTCGAAGTCGCTCGGACCGAAGTGTTTCCTCTCGGATCGCTGATAGAGGGCCTCGACGTATATCTCGCCCGTCGGCGCGTTTTCGGCCACCGTGTCGGCGTGACCTCTCAGCGTGAACCAGCCCTTGACCTGACCGTCGAGGTCCCTCGTTGCTTGGAAGTCGACGTGCCCCAGGAACTCTTCGCCGGTGGCGGAGTGGTCGTAGACGGAGACGTCGACCAGCATGTCCGAGTCGACGACGTCACTGCTCTCGCGGTCAGCTCTTGCGCACCTTGTGGGCATTTGCGCGCGCGCGTTGTGCGGAGGCAGCATACAAAACGGCCTCGGCGTCCCATTTGGGGTTCAGGAAGGGGGCGCGGGCTGTCCGGTTGCGAAACGTGTTGTAGTCGGTGATGCTGGTGTTGCTGCTCTGGCGGCTTCGCATGGGGATGGCCATCGGGCGACCCGAGTCGCTGCCCTGGCGCTGGATGGGGATGCCGCCCATGGCCGAGGGCGGCGCGATGGCGCCCTCGTCCTCGTCGGCCGGACGGGGGCCGCCCGAGATGAGCTCGCTGCGCTGGAAGACGGCGACGACGTACGGGTCGCGGCTCCGGCGCAGGCCTCGGGCCTCGGTGATCTTGATTGTCAATTTGCCCTTGGGGGCGGGGGTCTGGGCGCCGGTTGAGTTGCGCGGCGTCTGCGACCCGGTCGGGTCGACGCCGTCATTGCTGGTTCGCCCGGGGGTGTCCTTGCCATCGGACTGTGACGAGTGGGCGGCAGAGAGTGCTCTCGTGGGAGTCGGCGGGCCGCTCTTGAACATGACACCGCGAGTTAGCTCTTTCAGTCCCTCAAGCGAATACCACTTGCTGGCAGCCGCGGGCGCTGGCAAGTCTTCGGAGGGAGACTTGGACGGGGCTCGTCGGTGTGGCATTTGGGGCTCGGCAGCGGAGCGGCCGTTGAGGATGACGGCTGTGGCTGCTTCTGGAGTGATCGCGGGGGCTTGGGGCTGGGCAAGGGCAGACTCGGGCGGGTCTTGGCCCGAGCGGGAGGCGACGGCGGCGGTCGCGCGAGCCTCTCCGCTCGGCAGCACCGAATCTTGCGTCATGGAGCCCTCGGAGGAGGGCGTCTGGGAAGCGGGGGGGGTTGGATAGGGGTGAGGAGCGGGCTGCGCTTGGTGAAGAGACTCGGTGTGAAGAGAGATGCCGTCAAGCGGCGAAGCAGGGTGGGCATCGACGAATAGTGGCTCGCGGCGGCGCCAAGAACTCTCGGCACGAGCTCGCGAAAGCAGCGAAGCATCCTGGCCGGGCGGGCGACGGTCGTGGTCCCGGGGCATGGCGCCCTCGGGCCTCGGGAGAGCAGAGGGCAGATCGCTATTAGAAGAGTCTTGACGAACCTGGCCGAAATAGCTCATGATTCCGGGGAGGCGCTTGTCCTGTAGGTCGGGCTGGGGGGTGGCGATGCCGGAGCGCGGCGTGTCGGAGCCGATGTGGTCGACGCCATCCTCGTCGGCTGCGGCGGTTCTGGCGGAGCGGTCAATAACTTGCATCGTTGCGGCAGGCATCGCGAAGGCGAGGGCGGCGCGTTCCGGGAGCGGGAGAAATTTTGCTGGGCGACGATGGAGAGAGAGAGAGAGAGAGAGAGAGAGAGAGAGAGAGAGGGCTCGGGCTCGGGCTCGGGCGGTGGGAACGCTAGTTCATGGCCGTTACCCACGAGGGGGCCATTTAAGGGGGTGAGGGTGTGGGAGAAATAAAAGGGACAACAAAGGGACGGACTCGAATCAAGAAGTGAAGCCGGGCAAGGCAGGCCGTGATGCGGGCAAGGGTTGGCACTTGGGCAGCTGAGGGAGGCAGAGGCGGCGCTTTCACGAGGAAAAGACGGAGTTGTTGGGCAGCGTGAGCAAGGGGAGGGGTTGGACTGGCAAGATTTGCCGCGCAGGGAGGGGGGGCAAGGAAAAAGCAAATGACGAGACGAATGAATTTTGCTCGGTAGCGGCCATGTGGGAGAGTGGAGATGTTGAGGCTTGATTCGAGCCTGGCCTTTCTGCTGTCGAGTTGGTGGCGAGCGTGCAGAGCCCTGTCGTGACGAATTGGCAGACGGGCTCCCCCGCGCGTCTCGTTTCGAGTCAGAGGGCCGAGTCAGGCCCCCAGCGGTCGCAAGCTCTAACCCAGGCCCACCGGGGTCGTTGCGCTTCGTCGAGCGATGCGCTGCATCGTCGTCCGGCCAGACCGCCTCTCGTATGTAGTCGTGATCCGCGGCTTGCCGCCCATGGCCCCGTTGTCGCGGGGGCGGCGCTCCTTTTTTTTTTTTT
>NJEV01000162.1:0-32843 GCA_002591385.1 Cordyceps sp. RAO-2017 | reverse complement strand
GCTCGAGCCCGGCCGGCCGCTGCCCGGAGAGGATGGCGTCGACGAAGATGACGACGCCGCGGGCGCCGCCTGGGCCCGCGCCCTGCGCGACGCCAACGCCGGCCGGCCCCTGCGCTTCGCCGTCTGCTACTCGGCCTTCTGGGCGCCGGTTGAGGCGCTGGCCTGGTGCTACCGCCCGGCCATCGCGACGCCCACGCTGCACGTCCTCGGCAGCCTCGACACCGTCGTCGACGAGGCCCGCAGCCGTGCCCTCGTCGACCGCTGCCTCGACCCCGTCGTCGTCGTCCACCCCGGCGGCCACCACGTCCCCGTCGCCCGCGAGTGGGCTCTGCCCCTCGCCGGCTTCATCCGCGAGCACGCCCGTGACCCGCCGACCAAGCCGGGCCTGTGACCGCCGCCGCCCAAGCCGCCTTGTCTCTTGCGACCAGGGGTGGCGGACCGGAAGTTGAGCGGGGCGCAGGAGTGTATCGATAGATTGATAGATATATATAGAGACAGACAGATGAGACGAGCGCAAGATGGGGGGCCTCGAAAGGATCCGGCGTCCACGTTAAACATCCTCATCCCGAGGGCTCTGTCTAATCTATACAGTTACAGGTGGCAGATGCCGCCAGCTGCGCCGCGACCCCCTTCCGTCGTACCGTACGATGATGGCGTGTCTCTGCTCCAGGCTTCCCGGTTCCCCCTTCACTTGGCGCCGGTGGGCTGGATACGCGCCATCATTTCCTCCTTGGTGATGAGATGGTCGATCCGCTCCAGCAGGCCCAGCAGGCTCTTCATGTTGTGGCTCCATTCGTTCAGCACGTCGTCGGCGTCCCTGGGCTTGGCGAAGCTGACGACCCGCGCGGGCCGGTCGATCTTGGCGTAGACGGTCTTGGACGTCACCAGCTGGCTGATGTACTTCTCCGTCTCGTCCTCGGTCAGGTCCAGCAGCTCCGTCAGGCGCTTCATCTGGATGCGCGTGTAGTACTTGGCGACGACGCGGACGTTGTGCTCTATCACTCGCTTCCGCAGATCCTCCCACCGCTGGTGCGCCTTCTTGTCCGACGACTGGCCGGCCTGGGCGTCGAAGACGTCCGTGCTGCACAGGTGCGGGCCGAACTTTTTGGCGATCTCGGGCCATCGCATCAGCTCGTGCACGGTGAAGAGCCGGAGCAGCTCGGCGTCGAGGGGGATCTGCGTGTTGCGCGTGTCGCGGTGCACGCGGTGCAGCAGGTCGTGCTGCTCGTTGTCGTAGGGGGCTAGGATGGCAAAGTAGATGATGCGCTGCAGCGTCTGTCGAGGCCGGTCAGTTCGCGTCGTCGGGATCGGATGGGGCTGGGCTTACGGGGTGGAGCTTGGCCGGGTCCTCCTCGACGGCCTCGGTGTCGAGCACTTGGCGGTAGTGCTTGCAGACGTCGAGGTATTTGTCGTCGTGCTTGGCGAGGATGATTTGCTGCTCGTAGTACCGCAGCTTGAGGTCCGTCGTGTCGTCGGGCTTCTCCTCGGCCACCTCCTCGCCCCGCGCCTTCTTCTTCTCCAGCTCCTTCTTCTCCTTCTCCAGCTGCTCGGCCGTCTTCTTGGGCTTGCGCGCCAGGTACCTCGTGCTGATCTTGCGGGCGAGGATGCCGGCCTGCGTCCAGTCGCCGCTCTCGATGCAGAGCGCCACTTGCGCCAGGATGAACTCGGTCTTTTCCCGCCGGTCCATGGAGCCAAAGGTCTCGACCTGCAGCTCGCAGAGGATCTCGGTGGCGGCCTTCAAGTCGCCCTGCGCCTTCTTGATGTCCGACAGGATCTTGGTCACGCGGGCCCGCTCCACCTCGACAAAGATCTTGCCCTCCGTCACCGTCCGCAGCGTCTCGATCACCTTGAGCTTCGTCTCGACGTCGGGCGTGTCGTCCAGGAAGCCGACAATGGTCTGCACCATCTTGGTGATGGCCTGCTTGAGCTGGCTGTGCTTCTTCGACAAGACAAGCGTCTGCTCGTTCATCAGGGTCCAGTTGCCGGCATCCTTGCACAACGTCACGATGGCGACGAGCAGACGCGACGTGGACGCCAAGTCGGAGGCCTGTTTCGTCGTGTCAGATACGGCCAGTCGCGGGCACCGGCCGACGGGATCCATGGACAGAGCTCACCTGCCGGGTCTGCTTCTCCAAAGCCGTGAGCTTCTCGACGGCTCCATGGAGGTTAGACTGCGATGCGTGCGTCAGCGGGCGCGGCCCAGCTCAAAACGTTTTTGATCAGCGGCAGGGTCGTCTCAGACCTTTGCCAGCGCCTCGGCGTCCGGGAGCTGCTTTTCGACCTCCTTGGAGAAGTCCTTCTCCGGCTTCAATGCTCCCTCAGACATGACGCCGACGCAGACTCCGAGCCTGGCGAGGTTGCGGGACGCGGACGGCGAGGGGCGGGGATGCTCGGGTACGCTCGGCTTGCGGCGTGCGTCGGATGAGTTCGGTGGCTTCCGTGGGAGGAGGCTCGGAGGCTGTACGCGGTCGTTCTGTGGACAATGGCTCGCGAGGCTGACGATGCTGGAGGAGACGCAAGGACCGTCTGCCTGCAAGCAGTTGGCCGGAGCTTAGGAAGGTACCTGACTACATCGAGCTGGGGAAACTGTATAGCCGATCTCCGACCTTTGACGCGGGACATTATGTCACGTGGGGACTGTCGGGGCGAATGATGACTAAGAAGTTCGGACGACATCAACTCCCCTGAACAAACCCTTCAGCATCCGCAGCTATAGTCGTTCCCTCCGCCGTCCGTCGACGACTTTGCAATCTCCGTGGCGGATCGACAGCGAAGAATTTGACGAGTCTGACGACCACCTCACAAACTTTCAGAACATCAGATAGTTCTGCACTTGAAGGGATCTTGGCCGGCATTGTCACGATCTCTCCATCAGCCATCTCGGCAGAAGGCTGTTTGGCTCCCAGGGGTTTGCTTGCACACGCACCATCACCTCCCTTCTTCGCTCCATCTTCCCATCCCACCGCCGGGGCCACATATACACGTACCCTCACGATGGGATTTGGTGGTCGCAGCCAACACACCTTGGAGCCTCCTTATTCCTCCGTAGCCCCGCGGCCCATGAACACGCCCTCCGCGCCTCCTTCTTCCCTCGTAGCCGCGTGACCCATCCCGACAAGAAGCTCAGAATTTTAAGGCGAAAAGAACAATGATATACTACATTACAGACCGGCCCTCAATCCGTACCGAATCCCAGGCACAACCCCAACTGCTTTCATCCAGCCCATTATCCTCTCATGCGCTCATATACACTGCCTAGTTTTAGAAGCGGCCGAGTGACCGCTTGGCAAAAAGCAGCTTTGTCGGTGCCGGGATCGACAGGGGAAAAAATGGGCACGGAAGGGGAGCAGCCGACTGGAGTAATCTTGTTCAAGTATTGTATCTCCAGACATCAGCTTCGCAGGAACGACGGTCAGTCTGTAGAGCACCCTCGTTATCGGACCGCCACCTCGCGAGGTGGGCAAAAAAAGCTAAATACCAAGGGGCGCTGCTCTGCTCAAGCTCTGATCTCCCTATCACGGACGGCCAGACAGACGAACGGTTCACGCGCCCGAGAATGCCTCCTTCCCAACCGTTTCGCTTTTGGTCTTTGGCGGTTGGCCCCCCTTCTCGCCCTTTGTTTTTCTGTTGCTGTTTTTTTGTTGTTAGGTGTGTCTTGTTTTATTTTCCGTTCATCTGCCCTCAGACGCTTGCCGGCTCGCAACCCACGACGATGGAAGTGAAGGATGAGATAACAATGACCTGGTATCTATATGCTGCCTGTGCCGGCGCTGCCGCTTGCATCGGCCGTCAAGCGTGGCGAGGAAGAAAAAAAAAAGAGAGAGAAGTAGAAGTGGACACAGCCACTGGGAAACAACGCCGCCTATGCAATGCCTCTGCCTGCCGACTTTTGTACAGGCCGGGAGAAGTTCCGGCCGTTGGGGGAGTTGGGTACGCTCTTTTCGCCCTTCTCGACGTCCTTGTCGGCGTCGGCGACGTCCGCCTCTCGGGCGCTGTGGAGAGTCACCTCGGACCCCGAGGCGGAGCTGTTGACGAGGCGGATGCCGCGCCTGTTGGATCTGTCGGGACGATCGCTATGCCCGTCCACGGGGGAGCGCTCGACGTCGAAGAAGTCGTCAGGGACGCCGCCGGCGGCGCCACTGACGACGGTGACGTCCGTCCCCGAGTGGATGCTGGGGGCGGCGGTGCGGCCGCGCTTGCCGGTAGCGTCATCGGCGGCGACGATGGTGGGCGACGTGGCGGCCGAGGCGACCGAGTTGTTGCGACTGACGTCCTGATGGGGGGTGGCGTCCTCCTTCTCGCGCCTCGCCTTTTTCCTCCGTCGATACACCAGGTAGCCTGTCAGGCATGCGGCGTAGAGGCCGAGCAGGCAGACGACTGGAATGATGAACGGTGCCGCCCAGGTGTTGCTGCTTTGACCTGTCTTGAGTGTCACGCCGCGTTAGAGCCAGGAATGTGACTGAGGGGGGAGGGGGATGAGGTGTCCTTTTGAGGCCAGGTGGAAGAGGCAGCGGGGGAATGTCGCCGCCGAGGAACACAGCCGACGAAGGGAGCCGAAGAGGACACGAAGAAAGAGTGCCCCCGCCCCGAAGAGAAGACGGAGGAGAGAAAGAGAAAGAGATAGAAAAATGAAAAAAAAAGGCAGAGTAATAAAAAAAAGGACGAAAAAGAAGGGACGACAAACCGGTTCCTTGGGGATCCAGGGAGGTGATAGCGTCCAGTTGGACTGAGTGTCCTCTCCCGAGGTGCCGGAGGTGAGCCACATGGCATAGAGGTCCTTCTTGTCCAAGTTCTGCGGCGTCCATTTACACGACTCGCCGTCGCCGTCGATGGCATCTATCCCAGCACTCGGTCAGTGAGCCGAAGGCGTCTTGACACGGCACGGCGGGCTACACACCGGTCAGGTTGGATACGAGCTCGTAGACGACGACGCCGTCCTTGGGATACGTGACTTTGAAGACGCCCAGGCCGGAGCCGGCCTTGGCCAGGGACTGGTTCCAGCGGACGGTGAAGGCGGCGCCGTTGGAGATGCTGTCGTTCCACTCGTCGTTGAGGAAGCGGAGGCCATGGACGCCCATGCCCTCTACCGCGGCGTCGGTCGGATGAACCGCCATCTGCGCGGGCGACGGGCGGCGAGACGGGCCAGGATGAGCAGAGAGGGAGGACAAGGGAGCGGCCAAGGGGGAAAAGGAGGGGAGGGGACGGGAGGGAACGGCTGGCCGAAGGGAGAGAAGGGAGGGAGAGGGAGGCCGGGGGAGAGGGAGGGGGGTCGGGGAGGATATCCCGCCGAGGGAAGGGGAGGCAGCTGGATCTGCGTGCCGTCAGTCCGGTTCGCCAAGAGGGCAGCAGGTCTAGGAGCCGGACAGGGGCCGCGCCAAAGAAACGTCCACGGGAAGCGGGCCTTAAGTATTATATGGAGGGGAGCAGACTGGAGCAGAAACATGTTTGGCGGAGCCGGGCGCAGGTGAATAGCTGGTTTCAGTCGGTAAGGGAGGCCGGCTGGGTCGTTTAGTCATTACATGCTTGAGGCGGCGTCATATCCACGGACATCCCAAGCGACGGCGACCAAGCGACCAGACGTCTCCTCGCCTGCCGCTCTTAGGCCCAATCCGGTCACGATGGCTTCATCTTGTTGGGGAGCCGACGACGAGGGGAGAGAGAGAAGGAGGGGGGGGAGGGGAACCCGGGTCCTCGGCCGGCGGGTTGGCATGTTGGCTGTGCATGCCTCGAGCCGCGAGACGGTCGTGGGCCCCCTCCTCCCGCCTCCCCGGACGAACGACGATGGAGCAGGGGTGCCCCGAGGCCCAGGATTCCGGGTTTCCCATTCTCGCGGAAGGGGTCCAAGAAAGGGGACCGGAGAAGGGCCAAGGTTGCCGATGACACAGCGCCCAGCAACACCGTGTCCGGAACAGCAGCTTCGGCCTGCCCGTCTGGCTGCGAGCCCGAGAGGCGACGACAAGGGGCGAAAGGCGGCCCGGGGATGCGACAAGGCATCTCGATTCAACGAGACCGACCGTCGCGACCAGCATCTCGGAACGAGATCTTGTCTCCGTCCCCCGTCCGGCCGGTATATATCTAGAGCCCAATCCCGTCAAGATCCGCGAATCTGGGAACCCGTCTTGTTCGCCCGCGGCTCCCCCTTGGGGTCAGCGGCGAAAATAAAAAAAAGAACGACACGACGGGTGGGCGAGCCGACTCCTGTCTGGTTGGGGAAGAGGGGACTCCAGCCGGGGAGGGGGGGAGGCAAACATGCAACATGCCCAAGACGGCTGGAATGCAGCCGCTGCATTCCAGGCAGAGCGAACTTTCTCTCGTCCGCCACGATGAGACACGCAGAGACGAAGGGACCAAGCAAGGAAATAGAAGAGACGGAGAGGCCGAGCCGTTTGGGACAGGAAGGCGGCCGAAGCAGGCAGGTCGTCGGCTCGTTTCGGACGAGAGAAGGAAGGGTCGTAGGATAGAAGAGACAGGACGACGAGGGACGAAACGACCAGCAGGCAGAGAGGAGAAGAGAGAAAGGCCGGTCAGGGAGCAGAGCGCTCAGCGGCCGGAGCGGCGGGCGGGCGGGCGGGCGGGCTCATTCGAGAGGCCAGACATGTCGTCTGGCTCTGGCCACCACGCGCCCGTCGTCCAAAGCCGGATCGTCGGCCGACCTTGTACATCGTCGGCCGCCACAACACGTGCGCGCGCCAGATGAGTAATCGGCGCCGACGGCCAATCAGCGGTCGCCTTCGTTTTCCGCCCAAAATAGCCTGTACCTGGCCGCCCATCATCGCTATCAGTCCAGGGGCCTCGGCCTGGGGCCTGGGCCTGGCCAACCTATCGCGACTGATGGCCCCCCCCCCCACCCAAGCAGCACCACAACAACCCAAATGCCACTATCGTGACCCTTTTTTTCTCTTCTTTGCCTCCTCTCAGGCAAGCGCTGCGCCGGCACTCGCGAGACATTTCCATTCTTCTCTGCGCTCTGCTCTCCTCCACCCAATCAGGAGGCGCGCGCATCCCTCCTCGCCGCCCAGCCCCTCCTCCTCCGCCATGGCTCCGTCGTCGACGACGGCCTCGTACGCCGACTGCGTCTCCTCCCTGCGCACCTCGTTGCAGTTCCTCCAGTCGTCGGTGCAGACGCTCGACGCCGGCGTCGCCGACTTCCCGCGCCTCGGCAAGGTCCTCAAGACCGTTCGCGTACGTCGTCTCCCCCCACCCTCCATGCCGGCCGCGCAGAGCAGAAAGAGCTGAAGAGACGAGAGGGCGGCCCCGGCAGCACTACGAGCTCGTGCCGCAGCCGACGCTGGCCGCGGCCGAGGCCTCGCTCCGCGACGAGATCGGGCCCTACGTCGCGCTGCTGCTGGCCCGCGCCGACGCCCAGCTCGAGCGCCAGGACCGCCGCATCGAGACGCTCAAGGCCAGGGCCGACCTGCAGCAGGGCCGGCTCGCGCGGCCCGACGACGACGACGCCGCCGCCCAGCAGAAGCTGCCCCCCCGAAACGCTCGCAGGCTCGCCGGCGAGGACAGGCTGCGCGCCCGGGCGCTGCGCCAGCGCAAGGAGGCGCTGCGCTACGGCGTCGAGCGCCTCGAGCTCGAGGTGCTGCAGAAGGAGAGGGAGCTGCGGAAGCGCCTCGACGACTGAGGAGGTGGGAGAAATGAGGGAGGGAGAAGGAGAGGAAATCTGCAGAAAAGGCGGAAACATCACAAGCCCATGGCAACGTCGAGCCGGGAAAAGAAGGAAAAGAAAAAGAAAGAAAATCGGAGGGCGACGCCAACGTGGCACTCCCGTGGAGCCAGATTCCGGGGTAGTGCGGACCACTGGCACGCTGCGGCCCCCGTCGTCGACGACACCCCCCCGTCACGTCGCGCCCCAGCCTCCTGTCTGTCTCGGCCGTCGACACGAGGACGAGAAAAATAAAAAAGCGTCGCGCCTCGGCCTCGACCGTCGTCGTCGCCGGCTTTGCGGCACCGAGGGGGGGAAGCACTGGGCCCGGCGCACAGCCTGTTGGGCCTGGCCGGCGGCATAGACAGATGGCAACGAGTCACGCCCTGACGCACCTGGCTCGCCAGTCCTGCCGTGGCCAACTCGTGTGGTGGCGTGTGACCATAGTCGTGCAATTACCCTAAGCTACCCTGCCCGTTTTTACGGCCTGACAAGTCACAATGTCACAACACCATTCTCCCAACATGCCCGTGCCCATGCCTCATTCTCGCCCGTCGTCGTCTCCGGACCCATCCTGGCTTGCACGGCTTGGCCCAGAAGACTGGCGTTGGGGCTCTCTGCACGCCGCTGGACCTCATCTCCGAAAGACCAGTCCCACATCTCGTCGCCCTCCCGCTTGCTGCATTGTCCACACCGCCTGCTGCTCTCTGAATGGCTGTTGCACCGCTCGAGACGAGCGTCTCCGATAAAAAGCCGAGCAAAAACGTCTCGGGGACGAGAAGAAAGTAGAAAGAGAAAAGAAGAAAACAGTACTGGCAGATGATGGTGTTGGGGCGGAGGAGTGGTCACGGCCCTCCACTTAGTAAAAGGGGCATGAAGGTAGAGGAGAAGCAACGACAGGAGACAGCAGGAGAAAAAAGAAAAAGAGAGGAAAAAGTGCCGGAAATAAGGCCCGCCGTCCGCGTTGGCAGGTCCCTTTTCATTCGTCCAAATGTACTCCATCCAATACATGACCCTGAACCCCGAGACGGTGAAGAAACTCCCGGAGTCGTGACTCTAAGACGTTAGAAAGGAGAAGGGAGGCAATGAGAGAGGGGGGGGGATAAGAGTGGGAAGAAAAAAGGGGGGGGCAGCGTGTTCGAGTGACACAAAGGCTCGCTCTCGTCATAATGCGAAGATTCGGCGTCGCTGCGGACGGACATGTCGTGCGAGCTCATAATAAGATGAGGTAGTTGCTGGGGGCGATTCCGATGTCGCCGTTTTGTTTGCGCGCCTGCCACCACCGTCCGCTGACGTCGGAAACTTCGAGGACCTCGTGCTTGACGAAGGAGATCTCGTTGGCGTCGTCGGGGTTGGCCTCGTAGCTGTAGATGGCCTTGGCCTGGTAGGGGTACTCGGTCGGGGTCACGACCTCGGCGTCGTTGGCCTTTGGTTGCTGGGGCTGGACGGAGCCGCTGCCGAAGCCGGTGGGCATGGCGGAGGCGCGGGGGCCGTTCATCGGGGCGCCGCCGCCGGCGCCGATGGGCGACGAGTTCTCGAAGCCGTTGAGCTGAGCTGACGTGTACATCTGGGGAGGCTGGACCGAGTTGGACGTCTCGGGGCGGCCGGTGCCGCCGTAGCCGTTCATGGCCTGGCCGGGCATCGGGCCCGAGTCCTTGGCCAGGGCGAAGGAGTCGAGGAAGGCGCGGGGCGTCGAGGACGGCGTGGAGCCGAAGTAGAAGATCCAGACAATCTGCGGCAGTCAGCAAGGGCGGGAGCGTCGTGTCCAGGGGGCGGGCTGCTCACCACCACCATGGACAGCAGGATGAAGCCGGCGGCGGCGGCCTCGCGGGCGCCGCTCTTGGAGTAGACGAGCAGGTTGACGGACGAAGTGACGAGGACCATGCCGCCGGCGAGGTAGCCGGTGACGGCGACATGGTAGGTCTGGACGGAGTCGCTGGCGACGACGACGAAGATGCCGACGATGAGGAACAGGCTGTAGACGGCGGCCCACCAGGCAAAGGAGGGGAAGGGTTCGTTGCCGGTGGCCTGCACTTGGGAAATTATGCACGAGATGAAGGTGATGAACCATGCAAGCTGTGGGGGACGCGCTAATTAGCCACGGCCAAGCAAGAGAGGGGATCTCGAGGCAGGAATTGGCGTGTCATGCAGGGGTGGAGAAGGGAGCGGACGTGCTGGGCGGATGGATGGCCGACGTACGAGCGAGATGGAAATGGTGGCCAGGGCGAAGGGGTCGCCGAGGATGTTGCCGAGCCGGATGCCCTTACGCCCCCCATAGGAGCGCGAATGTTCCATTTTCCTGAGCGAAGGCGAGCCCAAGGAGCCGTACGGGGGCATAGGAAACTGGGCCGGACGGTCGACCCGGGGCGGCGCGATATTGTGTCGGCGAGGGCGGGCAGCGCCAGTCGGCAAAGGACGGCCGGCGGTGCAGCGCAAAGGGTCGGTCGATGGTTGCGAGAGGGCCAGGCGGTTTCGGCAGCAGGAGGTGCGCGCGCGGTCGCGGCCACAGCGTGATCCGGCGCAGCCGAATTTCGACGAGGGAGAGGCGGCGAACGGGAGTCGGAAAGAAAGAAGAGGAGCCGGAGAAGAAATGAGCGAAGGGGCGAGAAGAGAAGAAGAGATTGGCCGATGGCGTGGGTGGAAAAGGCGGAAGCGGAGGAGATGGAGAAGTAGAAGACGGAGGGAAAAAAAGGAAAAGGGGGAGGGGGGAGGAGAAGTAGGTGAGAGAGGCGGGCGGGCGGTTAGGCTAGCAGAGGGCTAGGAGCAGGTGTTGGCGGTGGTGGTGCGTGGCGCCTCTCTGCGTCGCAGCGTCAGGCTTGGGCGTCGAGCGGCGGCGCGTGACGAGGGCGGCAGGATTCGAGCCGTCGGTCGGTCGGTCGGTCGGTCGGCGGGCGCAGAGGAGCAGAGAGGCAGCAGCTGGATATCGTCGCCGTCCGGAGCCAACAGAGGAGAGGTGGGAAAAAAAAAAAAGAGGAGAGAGAGGGAGAGGGAAGAGAGGGAAACGAAGAGGGGGGAGGATCGTTCACGGCGAGGGATGGATGGCCCAGCAAGTGGAGGAGGGCGCTGGGACGGGAGGCACAGTGGCCGGCGTGGGCCAGAGACGGGGCTCTCGTCCAGCGCCAGCGGCGGGCTGGGGGGCAGTGCCTGTCCGTACCTGGGGCTAGCGCGCAGTGCCGGGCCGGGGCACGGTGTCCCTACAGGCCACCGCACAGGCTGGCACAGGGCACCCACGGGCTACAGGGAGCTGGCTGGCGGTACCTGGAAGGCTGCGCGCCCGCGCCACAGCCAGCAGCTGCACGGCGTGGCGAGCCATCCATGGATGACGGACGGCGCAAAGTCGATGCTGACAGTCGGTGTACTTGGCAATGGACAAGGAAATGAATAGGGCTCTCTGCAGCCTGCCAATTGGTATCGGGGTGTCATCCGGGGGGTGTCATCCGCCTCGACACCTGCAATTGTTTTTCTTTGTTTTTTTTTTTTGTCTCTCCTTCTCGCCGGGGCGGTGTCTGACCGTCGCGACGGAGAGAGAGAGGACCTACGGAGAACGAGGACGTCGTTGATGGAGAGAGCGAGCGGTACGACGGACGAAAAGCAAGCACGCTCCGGTTTCCCCTGCAAGGCATTCCACCTCGCCTCGCGTCACGAACGAGTTGTGCGCGTCATGAGGCCAATACGGATGTATGTACGTCTGTATGTATGTAGGTATGTATGTAGGTACTAGCACTGCTGTACAGGGCATTGGGCCTGGACGATTTAAGGTTGGCATCGCCAGAACAATAGATACCTACCAGGCACCACTTTATTTTCGTACCTGGCGCCGGCCCACGTACAGTGCGACGCCGCCGCCTGTGTAATTTGACGGTTACGAAGAGGCGTCGTCGCGGCATGGGACGGCACCGTCGCACGGCATGGGACGAAATGAAGGGGAGGGGAAAAAAAAATCAAGGCTTGGAGGCTGGAGGCCACAGAGCCGCGTCTTTGCCTTTGTCCGGAGTCTGTTCTCGAGAAGCCTTTTTTTTTTTTTTGCGCGGGCGCGCACCTAGGTTATTCTAGGCGGCGGTGGCCTCCGCCTCGCGAAGGAATGGAAGCTCCCCTCTCTTTTTCTTTTTTTGGAGGCGGGTCAGCAGTTGCATCATCGGCGGACGGGGCATGATACCCTTCTCCGGATCCGGTGCTCGTCTGTCTATTTTTTTTTTTCCTTTTCTTGGCCTCTTCGCTGTCGACGTTCTCGCCTTCGATGCTGTTGAGGTGAAGTCGGCCAGCCACCCCCATCGCCAGCGCCCGGACGTAGCGCCACAGTGCGGAGTCATGCAGCACTGTATGTGCCTGGCCCCCCCCCCTCTGTCATCGAACCGCTACGCCGTTTCACGGGGGCGCGTGCTGGGCAGTCCCCTGCCGCAGAGGCGCGGCCGCTGATTGGCCGGGCGCGCCACGCCCAATGACCTGTCCGGCCCCTGCAGCCCTTGGTGGCCCCCACAAGCCTGTTTCATGGACCGTCGGCCCCGCTGGCCACGACGCTGAACTGGCTCTCCTCAGCTCCAGGCCAAGCCGAAACAGAGCATCGTCGATGCGCGAGCGCGGCACTGCTGCTGCTGCTGCTTCTGCGAGAGAAAGAGAGCGATATTGTCAGAGGAAGGGAGGGAGCGGTGACGGCATTCGTCGGCTTCCTCGTCACCACGGCGCCGCAGCGAGCAGAGAAACGTCGGCTGCGTATCGGCATCACTTTGATACAGACACCTTGCTTTTTTCCCCCTCCCCCTTTTCCCACTGCCGTCCATCGCCCGCCTCGTTTGAGGGCAAGACCTGGAGTTCTAGAAGCTGCCGCTCCTCACCCCTGCGGAACATCACCGGCCCGACGACCACCTCTCTCTCTGTCTTCGTGTCCGGCAAGGCCACGGCGAGCACCGGGAAGCGCGCAGGGGAGAGGCCTGAAACGACGACGACGGAAGACGACTGAGTTTGCCGCTGGCACCTGGAATCAGACTTCTATAGCGCGCCGCCCTATGCTGTTTGCAGCGGGAAGGGCGTCCGAGGTCGTCCAACTATGAGGATATAGTCGACTACGAGCGGCTAGGCAGTCTTGGCCGGCCTCCCAAACGTGCCTGCGCACACACAATCGCACGTCCACGTGAGCACGTGTCCCGCTAGCCTCTGCCCGTGCGAGCAAGACAACAAAGGGATCCCGGCCTCGCAGGAACCGTCTCCAGCCCAAGCCGACGACCGCACGAGCCCGGGGCAAATGAAAAGGGAGAAAAAAAAAATCGTGGACGAGCACGGCTCTCGGCAACCGCCTCCGGGAACAGGAGCCGCAAGCTCGGCTGTCCGTCCCAATCCGGGCCCGCCGCCGCCGGAGCCCGAGCCGGAGCCTCGGCCTCTTGGACGGGCAGCCGAGGGGGCGCCCGCCGACGACGGAGGCGGAATCCCGACCCGCACCGGACGAACCGCCCATCTCCCGCCGGAGAATTCCTCACCCTCGCCCTCCCTTTCTCTTCCCTTGTCGCTCTCTCTCATTTTTTTCTTCTCCCTTTGTTCCTCCCCCGAAGAAATCCCCGCTGCGTCTTTTCCCCCCTCCCTCACGTCGCGGACGCGTCTTGTGTCGGCAAGCCCAGCAGCCGGTCCCGGCCACGTTTCAAGGCTCTCGCTGAGCTCCCTCCCGTGACGTAACGACGCCCCCCCCCCCCCCCTGATCTAGCATCTGCCAGCACCAAAGAGACGACGGGCCCTGGGTAGCCGGACGTGGGGGCCGGCACACTTTTCCATGCCGGGGAGGCACGCCGTCTGTCCCCTTCTCCCGACAACGATCGCTTCACCGAGGTTGTGTACTATATATCTTGCAACGCCGCCCTGCTGCCCGTAGCCGAGGTCCAAGGGGTTCCGTCTCACACCACCTTGCAAGACGGTGCGCCCCAGCTGCCTGCCCGTGTCTAAATCCGTCGGCCCGGGCTATAGCACGACATCCTGGCTGATAGACGCCCTCGTCTTGCCCGGCAGACGCAATGCGCCTGTCCTTCCGCATTCCCTCCTCTCCTCCGCCGGGAGAGGAAGAAAGAAGCAAATGGACGAATCCGTAGCTCTCTCGGACGTCCGGAGCTGCCCGCGACCTGCAGAACGGCAGCCGGCCCACTCCCATCCGCCTTGTTGCGGACCAGCAGGACGGCCCCACAGACCGGCTGCACTGGGCCCCGGCAACGTGCGGCACGCCGTCGCCAAGCTGCCCTCGACCGATTAGCCAGGGCTCTTCGGCGCCACGGCCTCTGGACGTCGTGGGCGCGGCCCCGCCAGCGAGCCCTCGGGCAACGGCCCGTCCGGCCGGCCGTGAGCCGCTCAAGACTCGATGCTGCTGGCTTTGCCTCGTCGCACCGGCTGTTTGCAGGCACGGCTGTGCATGCATGTATGGATGGATTTGCTCCATCTACCGGGCATGCCGAGCATGGCGCTCTCTCCGACCCTCTGGTCACATCACTCCCCCCGGCCCTTGACGTTGCAACGCGGGACCGCTCTGGTGCATGGCCCAGCCCATCTTGTCAGACCCATATACTGTATGTATGTATGTATGTACATATATACATACATACCTACATACATATATACATACATATGTGGGTAGTATGTATATGTGCACAGCTGATAAGCTTCCGCTGCTGGATCCGCCTCTCCGTCTCTCGTCAGACGTCGACGAGCATGCGCCCTATCCCGAGCCATCAGCCCGCTCCATCAGACCGTCTCGCCTCTCTTCTCCCTTTGTTAGGCTCCCGGAGCACGACACGGGCTTTATCGTTCCGAACTCTCATCTTCGCATCAGTCGGGAGGATCAGCCGCGAATCCGTCCTCGACAGGCCGACTCACTCCACCGGCGTCAACAGAACTCGGCCGGGTCACCGGGAAACTTCTCTTCCATCCGAGGTTGTGTCTATGTACATACATACGTACATACAAGCCGTCGGCCCCCCTCCGCCCCCCCCCCAGGATCGTGCGTGCGGGACGCTATCTGAACCATGTGCTGGCCTCTCTGCAACGTTCAGCTCGCCAGTCCGGGGGTGGAGAGGCCCCAGACAGGGAAGTCGTGCGCGGCTCCGGAGCATCCAAGACGGGGACGGGCCCACAGCTCCGGCTGCGTCCGGGCCCCAGCCATCCCCTCCCCCACGAACCACACGCCCGTGCTCGACGGCAGGGCTCCGTGGCTGTGTTTCGCAGCCCGTCAGTGAAACGGCCCTGGTGCGTGGGACGACGAAAACCCCCATCCGAGGCCGGACTCGTGAGACCTCGTCGCGGGCCGTGTCCGGGCGACAAGGCAGAGGGCATCCCAGCTCTCAGAGAGCAGCCATCTCTCTTTTTGATGTGTGATCTTGCTGCCTCTGCGGGGACGCGCCGAAGGGACGTCACATGCGGATGGTGGGACGGTGACGAGAAGCCTCGACTGAAGCTTTTGCCAAGCATTCTCTGCTATTTGTCGGAGCCGTCCGTCGTCCAAAGGCCCAGACCTCATCGCCGTCGGCCCGAACGGAGGCCGGGGCTACGCAAGCCGTGGCTACGCAAGCCGTGGCTGTCCCTCTCGGACGCCAACATACGTGCAGTACCCGGCAACGCCTTCTGGGCGCCTCCATTTGACCTGTCGTGCTTCTGGGAAGTGGCCCTTTCCTCACAAAATTGGCCGCGTGCTTGCATATGCATGGAGCAGGGAGTTGAGAAAAGGTATCTTGCCTTCAGCTGGACGGCCTGCGAAGTAACGGCCAAGCTGGAGCTGGGTGGTACGTAATGGACTGGATGGGGTTGCCGACGCAGCATTCGAGGCCCTCGATAATCCCGGGCCCGCGATGCCGCGCTTCGACGGAGCGAGTAGAAAGAGGGCCTCTCCCGCCTCCGTTCCGCCCCAATCTGTCCCGCAGACAGTCTTGAGTCAATCCATCAACTGTTCACCCTCTCGACATGGCGCCCTCAGTCACTGGCAAGCATGCCGTCATCACCGGCGCCGGCTCAGGTAACAACTGCAGACCGCTTCTCCCACTTTCCATGTCCCTTTCGCCGCCCTCGCATCGGCTGGTGTGCATTGGCTGAATGGTTGCTTCCTCCGGCAGGCATCTGCCTGGCCTTTGCCCGTCTTCTCCTCCAAAGGGGCTGCTCCGTCATGATCGGCGACCTCCAGCTGCAGCCCGAGGCGGAGGAGCTGCTCAAGCAGTATCCCTACCCCAGCCAAGACGGCAAGCCGTCCGCACTCTTCCGCCGGACAGACGTCGTCTCGTGGCCGCAGCTGTCGGCGCTCTGGAGGGCTGCGCTCGAGGCCTTTCCGACGGTAGACATTCTCGTTCCCGGCGCCGGCCTGTTTGACCCTCCCTGCTCCAGCTTCTGGGCGCCGCCTAAGACGGAGACGAACCCGGACACGACCTCGCGCGACCCTGCCGATGCGGACCCGGGCCATTACACCGTGTTCGACGTGAATCTGGTGTCTCCGATCCGCATGAGCCAGCTGGCCATCGGCCACTGGACCAAGACGAAGCAGGAAGGCTGCCTGGTCCACATCGGCAGCGTGGCCGGATATACCGCCGAAGCCTCGGCGCCGCTGTATTACGCGAGTAAGCACGGTCTGCACGGCTTCGTCCGGGCCCTGGGCAAGCTCAAAGGCAGCCTCGGCATCCGGGTCGGCGCTGTGGCCCCGGCCGCCGTCAAGGTACGTCTTTTTTTCTCCGAGTCCCCGCAAGCGCGCCGGAGTGCAGTGAGCAGCTCACACAGTTGCGGCTAGACGGCAATCTGGGACAAGGACTCGGCTAGAGCGGACACGGTCTTGGCCAATTGTTCCTGGGTTCCCGTCGAGAAGATTGCAGAGGCCATGTTCGAAATCGCGGTAAATGAAGAGTACGGCGACGGGACGGTATTGGAGGTGACAGTCAGGGGGCCCCGAGTCGTGGATCCATTCAACGGCCAAGGCGTTCTGGACATCGGGCTGCCGGGGTTAGCCGAGCATGAGAAGCAGCTGCTTGCCAGGCTGAAGAGCGATGGACTGAGCGTATGAAGGGAGTCGAGGTCGCTTGGTTGGAATGTCAGCCACACAATCGCACCCTATACCGCGTCCGACTCAGATGCTGCCTGCCGTGTTTCGCTAGGCGTCGTTAGCCTGGTTAGCTGGCGCCGTAGCTCGGAGAGGCGACCGTTTCTGTTGAGACCAATGCTTTGTGAATGCAGAAGTAGGCTTGGTGCCTGGAATGATGTCGCCTTTTTGTCCAAAGCAAGATAGAAGAGACGCTCGTCGAGGCTGTCAAAAGTTCATCGTGTCGGCTTTGCTGTCCCAGCTGTTTGGGCTGCCACTCGAAGATTGGCAGATTACGCGTGTAGCAGGACGCGGTTCAGAGTGAGGTGGTGCGGTGCCCCTCTCTTTTTTTGGCCAGCCGAGATCTTCTCAAAATTCCTCTTCTTCCTCCTTGGCCCGTTCCCTTCGTCTCACTCGTCGCTCGACTTCTTCCATACGGCCTTGGGCGTCGGCAATGAACTGCGAGCTGGCAAGGAGACGGTACTGGTACCACGAGCGGACCAAGATCTCGCTTCGGCGGCGCAGCTCGGCCATCTCTGCGGCCTGAGCCAGCTGCGTCGCGTGCAGGGCCTTCATGCGGTCCGCCGCCGATATCAGGCCAGTGCTCTCAGACGTGTCGGGGATGGGGCAGTCCTTGATGGCCGTCAGAGAGGACAAGGTGGCGGGGTAGGAAGAGGCCGAGGCGAGGACGATGGACCGTATGACCTCGGTCGAGAGCTGCGACGGTGGCTCGGAAGGGGCGGGGGCGTGGAAGAGGTCCGGGTGCGATTTGTCTGTCCAGGACGCGATTAGAGGATAAAGGCCGGGTGCGTAGAAGGGGAGACGGCGCGTACAAATCTTGAGCAGATCGCCATAGACGCGGACGCGCGACAGTATGAGCGCGAACCGTCTTTCCAAATCGCCCAGCCTGCGGACGACGGATCCATGCTGCGCGGCGGCGGGCGAGGCTGACGGGCCGTGAAGGATGTGCTCGAGACGCAGAAGGCGGGATTCGAGGAGGGAGACGGTGGCGAGCGTCGTCTGGTCGAGGGCGTTCTCCATTGCTTTTGCTCCTCGAGTGGAGGTGTTTCGGGCGATGGGAAGCCGAGGGCGACCGGCCTTGATTCTGCTAAAGGCTGTGGTGATGAATCAGGGAAATAAGCTCGTCGGGCTGCCGCCGCTGATTGGCCAGCAGTCCAGGAGGCTGCGCTGGCTGCCCCGCTGCCGAAGGTCGGAGGTGTAGTGAGCGGCCAGGTACCGAATACTTTGTCCCGACGTGCACGGACGCGTCCAGGGGCGGACGGGTCAAGTGTCCAGGTACTTGGCCCGCAGGGCGTTGAGTCTTGACGAGAGCCACTACCGACGTCAAATTCCTGTGGTCCGTGCCAATGTCGCCCGTCCGCCTGATTCGACTCTCTTCAGCCTTCAGCCTTCCCTCCCCGGTCACCGTCGCCCTCGCTGCGGCTCTCCCTCTCAGCCGCCTCCGTGCAAAAGGTCGACGCCTCGCCCTGCTCGCACCGCTTGCGCATGCCGCCGGCGCGTCCGTCTCTGCTCGACTGCGCGTCCTCGTCGACGGCCGGCCCGGAACTTGTTCCGTCACTGCCGCAGGACGGTGGGGCACCGCCGACAGACGACGACCCTGGCTTCGCGACAACACGACCTGACTCGCGCGACCGACGTCCGCCGTGCTCGACAGCGCTGTGCCCTGTGCGGCTTTGCGTCCGGCTATGACGACCTACTCGACCATCCCGGATGCCATCAGCGCCCCTTCTGGAAGCGCACGCGACATGTCGAGGTGAGCGCCGCCGCCGTCGAGCGCCGCCGCCGCCGTCGAGCTGAGCTCGGGGCCGCCGTCTCCCGGCTCCCATCCCTTCCTCTTGCCTGGCTGACCCGGCTGACCCGACCCGCCCAGAACGCGACGACGAGGCGGCAAGGACGGCGGCCATGGCGGCCAGGCCTCGCCCCTGAGCAGCACCGTCAACCTGCTCAACACCAGTCCGCGCTACCCTTGCCCCGGCCCGGTCCGCCCCGTGCCCCGGCTGACGTTGTACACGCAGTTATTGGCGCCGGCACCCTGGCCATGCCCTCGGTCCTTTCGCATATGGGCATCATGCTCGGCGTCGTCCTGATTCTGTGGTCCGGCGTCACGGCTGCCTTTGGCCTCTACCTCCAGTCGCGCTGTGCCCGCTACCTCGACCGCGGCACCTCGTCCTTCTTCGCCCTTTCGCAAATCACCTATCCCAACGCCTCCGTCATTTTCGACCTCGCCATTGCCGTCAAGTGTTTCGGCGTCGCCGTCTCCTACATGATCATCATCGGCGACCTGATGCCCGGCGTCATGCTCGGCTTCAATGACGACATCGCCGCCATCCCCTACCTCGTCGATCGCCATTTTTGGGTCACGGCCTTTATGCTACTGATCATCCCCCTGAGCTTCCTGCGGAGGTTGGACTCGCTCAAGTACACCAGCCTCGTGGCCTTGGTCTCCATCGGCTACCTCATCGTCTTGGTCATCTATCACTTCGCCGTCGATCCTCACGCGGACCCCCAGGACATTCGCGTCCTCCAGTGGGCGGGGCCGGTCGAGACGCTGAGCGCGCTGCCCGTCGTCGTCTTTGCCTACACCTGTCATCAAAACGTCGGTTCTCCCCGGCGCTTGTACTCGGGGGCACATGGCAGCTGATGCGTCGCTTTGAGCAGATGTTCTCCATCATCAATGAAATCAAGGACAACTCTCCGGCCAGCATAGTCGGCGTCGTTAGCTCCAGCATCGGCTCTGCGGCCTGCATCTACGTGGTTGTCGCCATCACAGGTTACATCACATTTGGCAACGCCATCGTCGGAAACATCGTCTCCATGTGTAAGGCTCCCTGCGGCACAGAGCGGCGTCGCACGGCTGACTGACGTCCGTGCCAGACCCAACCGGCGTCGCGTCCACCATCGGCAAGGCCGCCATCGTCGCCCTCGTCGTCTTCTCCATCCCTCTGCAGATCCACCCGTGTCGCGCGTCCCTCGATGCCGTGCTCAAGTGGCGGCCGAACCGATCGAGCGCCAACGCCGGGCGGCCCGGGTCGCCTCTGCTGAACGCCTCGGCGGTGCCGCGGGGCGACCACGGCAGCAGCACGCCCATATCGGACACCAGATTCGCCCTCCTCACCACTGTCATCCTGACGCTGGCGTACATCACGGCGCTGTCCGTGAGCAGCCTGGACCGCGTCCTCGCCTTCGTCGGCAGCACGGGGTCGACGTCGATCAGCTTCATCCTGCCAGGCCTGTTCTACTACAAGATCAGCGACCCGGAGAGCATCCACCATCAGCGGCTGATGAAGGGCGACGACGACATCGACGAGGAAGCCACGTCCGACGTGGAGGAGTCGGGCGGAATGCTGGCGCAGAGCACGTCGAGCATCCGCAGCGGGACGGGCGGCGCCGGGCCCCGAACCCAATGGCGCTGGCGCCGGAAGTGGCGGTGGGATCTGGAGCATCTCGACCACGAGCTGGTCCGCAAGCTGGCGCTCGCGCTCGCCACCTACGGGATCGTCGTCATGTCCGTCTGTCTGATGATGAACATTTTCTTCGCCGTCGCCCATTAGACTGTCTCTTGGCCAGCGAGTACGGCGTCCCGCCGCAGTCATGAGAATGCGGATCAGGGTTGAAGCGGCCTGTGATTTGGCTACAGCATCTGGGGGAGTTTTCTTATTTTGCAATCCATGCTCGGTGCCCCAGACACCGTCGGGCACTTGGCTGTACAATCACGGCTCTTTGGCGGGCTCGGCTGGGCTACTCTGTTTTGTTTTTGTCTAGTGTATTTGGATATGCATCCCGTGGGTCGTGTCGCAGGATGGGAAGCGTCTCGAAACCAATACCCTGCTTTTCTCGCTCCCCTGATTCGCGTCCGTGTAGGCGGGGCTCGTCGTATTTCGAGGACAAGCGAGCACGTGGTGGTGAGAAAAGGACTCCGCTGGGACCGCGCGCCCCGTAGCACGCGAGCTGGACGTAACCCAGACCGAGGAGCAGGACGCATTTCGAAGCATTCATGTCGAAATGCGTGCGGCGTCGCGCCGCCCTGCCTGCCGTCTCACCGCTGCATCGCGGCCCCGAGCCCCCACCCCCAAAAAAACGCCGAAGATATGCCCCCGACATAGTATCATACAAAGCTCCCCCCGCTCCGCGTCCGTCAGTGGATGCGCACCTTGCTGGTGTCGAGCTCGCCCTTGGGCAGCTTCTCCTGCGGCCCGAAGTCGCGGCGGGGCAGGATGCCGACCATGGCGAGCAGGCGCCAGGCCGTGTCGGAGGGCTGGGCGCCGACGCCGATCCAGTACCGCGCGCGGGCCATGTCCAGCCGGACGTCCTTGTGCAGCCGGCCCGAGGTGTCGTAGGGATCCGGCCGCGGGACCGGGTCGTAGGTGCCGATGACCTCGAGCGGGCGCGAGTTGCGCGCCGTCCTGTCCTCGCGTCAGCTGGTCGGTTGTGTGAGAGAGTGTGGTAGCGCGGGGGGGGGGGAGGGTGTACCGGGCCTGGGCGACTACGATGTTGTAGAAGGGGGCGTTGCGGCGCCCGAAGCGCGCGAGGCGGATTCTGACGACCATGGGCCTTTTTGTGCCCGGGGGGAGGGGAAGAGTGTAGCGTCAGGCCTTTGGTCTCTTGCCTGCGCGACGAAGCTATCCCAGCCATCGGCAGGTGGAGGATCTTTGGCCGGAGTAATAGTTTCGCCGCGCCGACGACGATAGGCGCTGCGGGCAGGCACGTGACACCTTCTGTCGGTCAGTGGCATGATGTCAGTATGAGGCGATAAGCTGTGAATGATACCTCCTCCCTCACGCGAGCGGACGAGGGGGCAGACATCATCTTTACAACTCCATCACAACTGATTTTCGTCGCTCTTCATCAAATTCGTTCACTGCTGACGTGCTGAGCGCGTATACTGTCACACTCATGGCGATCAAGGTACGTTGATTTGTGGATATACCACGCTATATATCCGCGAGGCCTCCGATCTATACCGCTTCTTCAGCGGCGCCCGTCTCTTCTCTCCCCCTTCTTTCCTCTCCTCCCGCCTCACTTTATGCGCCGAGATGGCTCACGTGTGGTCCCCTCTCCTCAGACCCTAGGCGCCAAGGCGGCCGCTGCTCTTGACCAGGAGCTCATGAGCACCTGCGCCTTTTCCGTCGACCAGCTGATGGAACTCGCCGGCCTCTCCGTCTCGCAGGCCAGTAAGTAGGGCTTGCGTTTGGTGCGGCCCGGACGAATGGCTTGACTCACTGGCTCTGCCAGTCTATCGCGTCCAGCCCCTGAGCAAGGGCCGTCGCGTCCTCGTAGCTTGCGGCCCGGGGAACAACGGCAAGTTTTTCACATCCTCCCTGGCCCGCCCCCTCCCTTTTCGTTGGCCGGGTCCGGGATTAACTGCATCGAAGGCGGTGATGGCCTTGTCGCGGCACGGCACCTGTTCTATTACGGGTACCAACCCACCATCTTCTATCCCAAACGTAGTAAAAACGAGCTTTATCAGGTACGTCTGGCTCCCCCGCGCACTCGCGGACTTTCCTGAACCTGGGCTTTGACTTGGCGAAAAGTTGGGGGTTTTTTGGGGGAGGAAGTCTGGAGTTGGAGCTGCTCTTTCTCGTCACATCAAGGATTCCATTCTCGGTCTTGCTGCTTTCCCAGGGCAAATCTTTTTTTTTAGCGCGTTGGCAATGACTGTGACTCGGGAGCCGTCATCTTGGCTTTCTAGCGTCTTGCTTGCCCCTTTTCCTTCCGGCTCGCCCCAGCTACCGGTGCCCGTCTCCATATCCGGAGGATTCAGGCTTATCTGTTCCTCAGCGCCTGGCGAAACAGCTCGAGGACCTCCAGGTTCCGTTTGTCGACAACTTCGAGTCGGCCATTGCATCGACGGACCACGTGGTAGATGCCATTTTCGGTTTGAAGACCCTCCGAGCCCAGTAATCAGCTTTCGGTCCTCTGACGAGCCGGTTCAGGATTCAGTTTCTCAGGGGAGGTCCGAGAGCCGTTCCCTGCGGTTATCCGGGCCCTTGAAGAAACAAAGCTTCCGGTCACTTCAGTAGACGCCCCTTCCTCGTGGGATATCGAAAACGGGCCACCCCGGTCAGGCCTTGGCAGTTCGTTCATGCCTACGGCACTCGTCAGCCTGACTGCCCCGAAACCGCTGGTCAAGTTTTTTTCGGGCCGGCACTTTGTCGGCGGACGGTGCGTCGGCGTCTGGCGGAGGCGAGCCGGGGATTTTGACTGACGGTCGAAATAGGTTCGTGTCGCCAGCGATTGCGAGAAAGTATGATTTCGAAGTTCCCACGTACGATGGGGTCGATCAAGTGGTCGAGGTTACTGCGGTTGGTAGTCATGTTTGAAAGCGAAGCCAGGCGTTCTCGTCGACTCTCTTCTCGTCCTCCTGGCGCCGGAGCGTTTCCTCGTCCGGACCCTGGAACGGGCGCCGTCACATCAAGTGACAGCCACCTCTCGGACTGTTGGGACAAGTCGGACTCGGACACCGTCCCTCCCGCATTTGCTGGATAATGGCGCGGATCCCGTTAGGGCACGTGTTAAGGGGGGGGTGAATGTCGTGGCAGAAGGCAACATAGACGAGATAATTCTTTCCACAGACTCGACATGTAGCCGCATGCTCGGTACACATTTATAGTGAGTCGAGCTTTTCTCAAAGCCGGTCCTGGACGGGTAGAATTTCAGCCCGGCGTCGGAAGCACGAACGGACAGGGCGAACGGAGGTGCGTGTGTCCTCGGCAAGGTCCGAGAGGAGCAAAGCAGGACGAAATTTGATATTTGCGAAGTTGAGCCGGCCTATTCTCGAGGCAGTCGGCAGTGGCTGGCTTCTGGCGGCAGATTCGCTCCTCGCCCCCTGATCGTCGGTGACAAAGGACAGGCGGCGGTGGCGGACAGCAGGTGAGTGTCTAGACAGCTCGAATCATCGGGGCAGAAAGACGGAACAGTCGTTACCGCCGGACAGAGGCCAGAGCCAGAAGCAGACGATGGACGAACGAAGGCGGCGGGCGGCGAACTGACTGGTGTCACTTGCGGCGGGCGGCGGTGGCAGAGGCAGAGAAACGAATGCAAGGGAAAGGAGAGGGAGGCCACGGCGGCGGCGGCGGCAGAGACAGAAGCGGGACAAAAGGTAGAGGGCGTCCATTCTGAGGCGATGAGCATGCCCTGAACCCGCATTTCAACGCTGCTTGCTTGTAGGGTCCCCATTGTAACTCGTAGAGCCGAGAGGCGAGTGCTCGGTGCATGAGAGAGGCCCGGAGCAAAAGCTCCTTGGGGCCGTTGTGATAGGCTCGAGCGGCAAAGCAGCGCTTACAAAGACGAAGAAAAACACAGCCCCACCCGCGCCTGCCGGTTCAAGACCAGTCAGTCCAAGGATCCGCTTTCCCCCTCCGGACACGCCGTTTTGCCAGTGGAGGTGCAGAGAGTCGCAAGGAAGGAAGGAAGGGGGCAAGTTGCTCGTCAGATGGGATGCAGGGCAAATTTTCTCCGTTGCATAGGTACGACGACCTTTATTTTTATTTTATTTTTTTCCCGGGCTCAACAGATTGATTGAGGGATTCCGTTTGCCTCTCTATGCACAACTCAAGCTCTGCCGGCCTGTACTGACTAGCTCGGGGAAAGAAAGCAATGAGGCCAAGGGCGAATGTATGGAAGACGACGACGACGACGACGATGATGCCGGTCGATGGATGCCACGAGTCTGTCTGGACCCTCCAGGGTCGGCCACGGCCCGCCGTCCAGCGAGTCCCGGACAGCGTACATGCATACACGACGTCCCGAGCCGCATGGATGTGCCAGCCATGCCCTTGGGATACCTTGGAAGCCGCCTGGCGATTTTCCCAGATCATCAGCCGGCCCGAAATCGTACCAAGCATGTGTGGTATCTGCCTGCCCCCTTGGTCCAATATATAACCCGCCCGCCGGGTGGGGGAATGCGGCGCGGGCCCTCGTCACCGGTTGCGTGTGAAGTTACCAAACGGTGCTCATTGTACGAGGATGAGATCAGTTCGAAGTCACAGAGAGCCTTGATCAACGGCCGAGAGAAACAGGCAAACAAAAGGCCGTCATGACACCGTGGCGTCGGTTTGGTGGCTGACGAGGTTGTAGATGCGTCCCAGGATTCCCACTACCAGTCCACGGCATGTACCACCATATTGGGCCCGTACATCCGATCAAAGCCTCACGTCTCCTATCAAGAGGTGTCTGAGCCACAAGGGGCCGACGGAAACGAGGCCGACGGAGCTGTCGATGCGCGGTTTTGTTGCCACAAAGCGGGCCATCTTCCCGCTGACCTCGTGGCTGATGGATAGTTCGTCGGGGCTATAGACCCTTCCGACCAAGCTGCTGAAGCGCAATGGCCGACCGTCGGTCCGTAGACGAGTTTCCCTTTGTTTCGCTCTCGATTTCCCTGATTTCTTTCTTTTCGTCTTCCATATCCATCTGCATACTCTACAATCTCTCTTTCCTCAGGGAACCCCCCCCCTCCCCCTCCCCCCCTTCCTTGCCGTTATCAAGGTTCCCCCTTGGTTCTTGATTCAGTTCAACCTTGCATGGAATCCAACTCCGGCCCATTGCCACGTCTCCTGAGTCCTGCCACATCGGGGGCTCAGACATTCATCAGCTTTCAATGTTGTGTGATGGCTTGCTTGTATCGGGATCTGCATTTCGCCGACATGTACGATCGTCCCCTTCCCAACGCCGTCATGGGTTGTTCTTGATGCCATCACCCCGTTCCGGCGTCAGTCAGCTTGTACTGCATCCATACACTGTTAACGCACACTTTCCAAGTCCATCCGTAGCGTCGCGATATGTATCGCTACCACTGGCTATCGGGGCGGATAGGCCCGCGTCTATGATACTACTGGCTAGCACCACCTAAGCTGCGACCTAAGTGGTACCACCAAGGCTCTAGGGGTAAGTTACGATGAGGCTTGAAGAGGAGCTCGCCACACGACCAGGGTCATGTGACTTACGAGGAGGGCGTGAGTCATGACATTAGCGACATGGTCTGGCTGGTGAGTCATGGGCGCAAGAAAGATGGTCTAGTTGGGACGTCTTGAGTCGATGGGACGACTGTAGCACATGGCGATCTGTACATACCTATGTACATATACTCCCGAGTCTCGGTCAAGGAGAGATTTGCTAGCCAGCTTCGAAGCCCGACTGGCCCATGTCTCTGCAAATCCCTACACGCAGCATGCGTGCAGTCTTGTCGCAGCCGAGGGGGGCTAGGCAAGTTGTGGCCGTGTCTCTGGAGTCTGGTCCATGCCCGCCATGTCCAACTTGCTGGACTAGGTAAGTGCGTGCATACGTACAAACGACCTGATGCACCCGAGCGACGTCCTCGTCTTCCTTCGTATCCTCAACTTGAAAGACGTCGTTGACAGGGATGTAGCGCGACTACCTACAGAGGGGAAGAGGAAAAAAAAGCAAAGCCTCCCGCCTCATCAAACTCGCATCTCCAAGGCGAGACTCGGCACCGTCTTGACCTTGACGACTTGCTGATGAGGGGGCGTTGTTGTGGTCTGAGGACGGCGAATCACGGGACCGCGGCTTGGCCCCGGGCCGACAATTAAAGCGGTCTCTCACCTGCTTGCCCTACCCTCTTCCGCAGTCTCTGCCCTTGATTTCCTCTCCCGCCGCAGCCTCCATGTCCTGTCTGCTAACCTTTCCATTTTTCCCCTTGTTCTTCCGTCGGGGGCAGGACTCATCAAACGGCTGCCATGATACTCACGTAGCGGAGGCCCAAGTTTACCAGCTGGTGTCGAGGCGGTGACAGTAGGGCTTGCGGACGCTTCGTCGGATCATGGCCCGTCTGCCATCGGCCATCTATGAGACGTATGAGGCGCTCTCCGGATTATGGAAATCTCCGTCCGTCATCAATGCGGTAAACGCCCGTCGAATCAGTATCAGCTGTCATATTCATTCGTCATTTTCATACCGCGCGGTCGGTCACGGCCGCGAAATGAGCTGAGAAGTACTTGATGCCACCTTGACGGATCGGAGATGATGACGTTCATCAAACAAGAAAAGAATAAAGTCCCACCTGAGCATCGCGCTATCACGGTAACACCCGAAGTCGCCCCCGGTTTCTGTTTCCAGGCGCCCTTGTCGCCCGGCCGTCCCCGATCTGTACCACGCTCTGACACGAAGTCCGCGGCCGCAAAGCCCGTCGACGGGCCGGTGACGGTCTGTAGAGGGTAAACGTTGACCATGGCAAACAAGTCAGCGTTGCAGGAGCTCGGCCCGTCAAACTTGCCTATGCTTGCGGCCCGCGAGGCATCGAGGCCTGCGAGTACAGCGATGACGAATCGGACAGCTGTGTCGGAGAGCCGAGGGGCGTCAACACCCGCGGCGGAAGCTCCAATTCCGGCAGGACGGGGGGGAGTGGAGAGTCGTGCGGGGACGGAGGAGGAGCCTGCTGCGGCGACACGAAGCCGCGCCCCCGGTCGTTTGGCCCGTCCACCGCCATGGACAGCGGCCGCCGCGAGGAACGGGGCGGGATAGGGGGCCGAGGCGGCTGCTCTGTCTCGGTGGCCCACACGGACGGCCACTGCGTCCGTCGGTTTGCTCGGGAGTCGTCGCCGCGGGCGTCCGACCGGGCTGGGCTCGGGCACGTTGCGGGGGCCGGCTGCGGAGGCGGGACGCCCCGGATGATGGGCTGGGCAGGTCTCGTGTGCTCGTACCGGATGCTGATCAGATCCTCCGCCTGCCCTTCGGCCGCCTCGGTCGATCTGCCGCTCGGGTGCAGGAAGCGTCGGACGGAGGAGACGCTCGATCGAGCTGCGTGGCCAAGTCTCTGCATCACTGCCGTTTCCTGCCTAGGGCCATTGGCCAGGCAGCAGGGGCAGAGGTTCGACTCCATTGAATATACCGAGCTGTTCGCGCACACCTTCAAGGGCTGCTTGGCCCTGGCCACGTCGCAAAACTGAAATGACTCTTGGAAGAGGAACTTGCACTGTCTGCACATGCTCCTGACGATGACACATTTGCACCCAGCTCGAAATGGCTGACCCGAGGGGGGGTTCGTCTCCATGGTGAATACTGACTTGATTCGACGAGGGGGCAGCGGTGCCTCGGCCACGGGAGAGCGTGCTTGAAGTAGCGCGCCTGCACTCGATCGTGCTATCTTTTTCTTTTGTGCCGTTGCGTCTTGCGTATCGCCGTCAGGCGAGGGAAGAAGGTTGGCGACGACGTTGTGGAGCGACGGGCGCCGGAAGATGGAGAGGTTGGTCTTTGTGTGCCCCGGCTGGCAGCTGGCTGACCTTTGTGCCGGCCAGCTGGCCGAGTGAATGGCCGTCATCAGCTCTGGCGGCGGCAGTGAAACGACGGCAACGACGAAAGCATTCGTTTTTTTTTTCGGCCTTCCTTTGCTGCCGAGCCATGTGATCTGTGCGATGGCTGGTTCGATTTGTTTCCTGCGGTCAAAGCTCACGCCCGGCTTCCACAATGCAGGAAGGCCTGCGTCGAAAGGAAGTCGATCGATGCGCTGCTGGATGGGTTAATGAAAGCGGCACTGCTTGCCTGCACCTTGAAAGGCAGGGGATTGTCTCCAGCGAGCAACCTGCTCCATTTTGTGTCGGCCACGCTCACCCGCATCTCTGGGCCCTGTTCCACGGCATCTTCCGAATTGCGGGCGACAAGGCGGCGGGGTGAGAAAGGAGGTTTCGGTGCCTAGCTACCTACCGAAAGGACGCTGCTATGTTCCCTCGCACCGACTATTCGCGCGCTTTCTTTCGTGCATTCTGCCCCCTACGGCCAGGCAAGATAGCTTCGTTCTCGGGGAGGCGGGTCTGCTTTGCCATGATGCCTCGCTCTTTCTGGGCCGACGACGCCTCTTTGTTGCGTTTGGCCCCCCGTGGCATGTACATGTTGAAAAGGGGGCAACGGTTTTGAGCTTGGCTGTCTGCTCCGAGAGTCGGCGCGGACTATTTTTGCTGCATGGTAACACGTGTATCGGTGGCCACGACTCGGGCTCATTTGAAGGGGAAAAAACAAAGCAAAGGCAGGTGATGTTGGGCGACTACCGTGAAGCAAGCTACAATCAGGTGCTGCTCTAACAATTTGCCGCGGCCAGAGTCAACGAGAACGAATGAGACACGTGCTCCCGTCCTCAGCATCATCCGACATGTCGTTTCCGAGGCAAGACTGCATACATACAGCCTTGTCCCGAGCTGCGGTCGACTTAAGCTTATTTGGCTCCTCGGCCCCTTAGGCCGCCGTCGTGCAGCCTAGTCGGCCCCGGGCCGCGGGCCGGGTGGGGCCGCGTGCTGGGCCGGCGGAGCGACGACACGCGACGGATCGAGGCGCCGGTGAGCGGGATGGCCAGATCGGGATGAAAATGCATTACACGCAACCCTTTGCTTGTCCTTGCCCCGGACAGCTTCGCATTCTGCGCCTGGCAACGTGGTCTACCACATATCATAGGGATGTACTACATATAGATTGATATATTTATATGTACCTAGCTGAGCTTCCCGCCCGTTGACGACTGTGCCCTAGGCGGTCCGAAAAAAAAAGCAAGAAAAGAAAGGAAAAGGGACGTCAGGGTCAAGCAGGCTGCAGACGCTGGCGGTCCAGCTCCTGGGCATCGGCCTGCTTCTTGAGGGCCAGCGGCAGCAGGTCGGGGTACCAGGCGCGGGCGACGTCCTGGTAGCTGGTCAGCATGTTGACGAAGACGGCGTCGCCGGCGCAGCCGTCGAAGAGGCCGCCGAAGAAGGACTCGGCGTCGGAGACGGCGGCGTCAGCGGGGGCGAGGGCGGCGACGCGGGCGGGCAGGTCGAGGCGGACGTCATCGGGCCGCAGGCGCAGGCCGACGTGCTGGAAGAAGGGCAGCGACAGGCGCGGGCCGAGCGGGCGGCCGTCGGGGCCGGCGAAGGCGGCGGCGCGCAGGACGACGCGGTGCGTGGTGGCGACGCAGACGCCGCGCGTCAGCGCCTCGAGCAGGCGGCCGATGTTGACGACGAGCGTGCCCGGCACCGGCGGCACCGCCACCCACGCGCCCGCCTTGTTCTGCACCTCGAGGCAGCGGTGCTCGCCGCCCTGCAGGAGGTACGTCATGAAGACGCCGTCCTTGTGCGCGCCCGCGCCCTGCTGCTGCTGCTGCTGCTGCTGCTGCTGCTGCTCTGCCTCGGCCGCCGGCGCCGGGTACATCATCACCTTGAGCCGGCTGAAGGGCGAGTCGTCGAAGAGGCGCGTCAGCGCCTCGGGCGCCAGCTCCAGCGCCTCGGCGATCAGCACCGTGAACTCGGCCGCCACCGCCTGCACCGCCGACCGGTACCGCTCCAGCGCGGGCCGGAAGCCGGGCACGGCCGCCTCGTCCGGCCACTGGAGCGGGTCATGTCATCAGCTAGAAAAGAAACAACACGAACCAAAAAAAAAAAAAAACCAAAAAACACAGCGGCTGAATCGGCTAAGGAACGGCACGCAGCTTGACAATTGGAGGCTGACAGGCAGGCAAGACAAAGGAAGCATGGCGATCAAACGCACCTGGCTCGGTCCCTGCAGGTTGAGGTAGACGGGCTCGTCATCGCCCGGGGCCGGGAGGTCCGGGCCGATCTGCAGCGTGGAAAAGGAGAGAGATGTGAGCGACGCAACAGCGAGATGCGAAAAAAAAAAGAAAACATACGGCAATGGACTCGTTGTGGTCGACCCGGGCCGCCGTCTTCTCGGCGTCCATGCGGTTGTAGCCGAGGAAGTGTCGGCTGCGGACCGTCTCCATCTCCAGCTTCTTGTCGAGCGGCAGGGCGAAGAAGGCGACCGACTGGCGCAGGGCCTCGGCCTGGACCGGGTCCGGGATCGAGTGGTTGCGGACGTAGAAGAAGCCGACGCGGACGAGGGCGTGGCGCAGCTCGGCCAGGAAGGCCGCCTTGGTCGCGGGCGTGCGCGCCTGCGCGAGGTCCAGCACCGGGATCGCGCTGAAGTCGGACTCGTCATCCATTGCTTGAGCCTGCGATCTGCCCCCCCCCCTTTTTTTTTTCTATCTCTGCCCGAAACCGCTGGTCGGTTGCGAAGAAGAGTCCCCTGTCGCGAGGGGCGTGGGCCGGTATGGAAAGTTGGGTGCCGGAGGACAGGCGTTGGGCACCCGAGCGTTGCTCGCCGTATCTACACATGGACGGATGTTGTAGTCATGTACCGTATGTATGTATATATGCAAGGTAGGCATGGCTTTACACATCTGTGCCACCTCGACCCGTTTCGACTCGTCGAGTGCGATATATCAGCTGCAGAATTATAAGTATAGATATGTAGATATGTCACATCGCCATGTAGTATAAGGCAACCTCGGACGTGCTTCCCAATGCTGCCGAGATATACATACATACATACACAGCCTTCGATGCGCCGGAAAAGCCGCGCTCGGGAGAGGATGCGAATCAAGTCCCTTGCAACGCCATGGCGCAGCCACAAAGCTTGTCAACTCGAGACAGCAGAGACAACAGCCTGTCGGTTATCTGCAACGGGCGGCGGTTGGTCCACGGCACGGTCGAGGCCTCGGCTTGTTTTAGCCACTTTTTCCGGAGCCGATGTGGGCCCCCCCCCTCCGGACCGGCCCGGACCGGCCCCCCCGCGGAACCGTCCCGGCCGAAGGGAAGTTTCCCCCAGACGGCCGACAAGCTCGGACAGTTGCTTGATGCCGCAGTCCGGCCCATGGGCTGGTTTCGAGCCGTCGGGGGGTTAGAGGCTGCGAGGCCCTACCCCGACGTTCCCGCGGCCCGGAGCAAATCTGCATGGACCGGAGCCGTTAGTGCGGCCGAGTGTCCGGACCGCCCACGCGCGTCAGAGAGGGCGGGGTAGCAACGGGCTCGACCCTCGGCGGCGCCCTCGGCAGGCCCCGACCGCGGGCAGGCGGGCCGCTGGCCAGGTAGCACGGGTGCACTTTCGCCTTCCGGCTGCCTCCCCTCGGCTCTGCGCCGGACATGGAATTGCCGCCGGCCTGCTGTCTCCGTAGGGCCGGAGCCTCGGGCCGTCGTACAGCCGGCTGCCGTCTCCCCCGCGGCGTGTCGAAAGATGGGGCTCCGATATTGTCCGGCGGCTGAACTCCACCCCCTTTTCCCCTCCTTCTCCGGGCAACGTCTCGGACTACAAGAAGAGCGGACGGCGGCCGAGCGGGAGCCCGAGCCGGTGCCAAGCTCTCCCTCCCAAGACACGAAAGACGACATCAGCCTCTTGTGGCGTAACTTCTCCTCTGCGTCCGTCCCCAATCGTCGTCCTCCGTCGGCTGCGCCCCGGAAGGAAAACTCAATCGGTGCTGAGCGCTGCGTCCGATAGCCTTGGGACGAACGGTCCGCTGCTTACGTACTTGAACCATTGAACCGATCGTTTCGGGCTCTTGCCCTGAGATCGGCGGACGGACGGGAAGGGGAAAAAAACCACAAAAATCACCCAGGGCAGCCGGCAGCGGGACGAGAACTCCCCTCCCTAAAAAAACACCAAAATCACTTCGAGGGCTCAAGCAGCTTCGCCCGGCACCGGCGCTCCCTCGCCATGGAGAGCGAGAAGGAGCAGGTCGACTACGACGTCATCATTGTCGGGGCCGGCATCTCGGGCATCAACTTCGCCTACCGGCTGAAGGAGCGCTGCCCGGAGCTCAGCTACTGCATCCTCGAGGGCCGGAATGAGATTGGCGGCACCTGGAGCTTCTTCAAGTATCCCGGTGAGTGAGAGAGCGGGAGAGAGGGAGAGAGACAGAAAGAAGATGGGGGGGGAGGACAAAGAAAAACGCTGACAGGCGCACCCCACAGGCCTCCGGTCCGACTCGGACCTCAACACCTTCGGCTTCGCCTGGCGGCCGTGGAAGCAGAACAGCCCGATCGCCGAGGCCCCGCAGATCCTGTCGTACCTCAAGGAGGCGGCCGCGGCCGAGGGCCTGGACCGGGCGATCCGGTTCCGGCACCGGGTCGAGAGCATGGACTGGAGCTCGTCGTCGCGCACGTGGGCGGTCGACGTGGCCAAGACGGCCGGCGACGACGACGCGGCGGCCGCGGAGCGGCTGACGCTGCGGAGCCGCTTCGTCCTGCTCGGGACGGGCTACTACGACTACGACGAGCCGCTGCGGACGGAGATTCCGGGCCTGGACTCGTTCGCCGGGCCCGTGGTGCACCCGCAGTTCTGGCCGGCCGGCCTGGAGCTGGGCGGGCGGCGCGTCGTCATCGTCGGCTCGGGCGCGACGGCCGTGACGCT
>NJEV01000161.1:0-32845 GCA_002591385.1 Cordyceps sp. RAO-2017 | reverse complement strand
GTGGGTGGGTTGGCGGGAGTGGGAAGGTGCTGTGGCAAGATAACAAGGGGGGGGGGGGGGTGGGGTGGTAGGTAATCAAACCGCCCTTTCGCAGTGAACCTTTGCCGCCTCAAGGATGCAGATAAAACGTGACGCCAAGGTCCTGCTAATCATACATGTTACGGGGACGTGACTGAACGAGCTTCTATCGGCTCTCCCCTGAGCGCCTCCGCGGACTCGTTATTATACCAGAGGTCGGCAAATCCCAGAAAGAGAGCAGTGCGCCTAATGTCCTTTTGCCCGTCACTTCCGTAAAAGATGGGCTTGTAGCTGTGGCCCCCTTGCAGAGCCAGTGGATGCAGATGGACGTGGCTCGGTGGCCAGTCCCGCTCCCTCTCCTTGTCCGTACTGCCTGCATGTGGTGGCGTACACGACGACGACGGCATCTCATTGCGCGGGCTTGCGGGCAACCATGAGGTACATGGGGGTGAAGAGGTTCTCCCGGCCGCCAGCCACGAGGCAGTCGGCTGCGAGCGCCAGGCTGTCGGCCGTCTTCCTCGTGCCGGCGGGCGCCAGCTTCAGCGTCTCCAGCAGGCCGGCGAAGTTGTGGGCGATGGTGCGGCCCCACGTGGTCATGCGCGCGATGGTGAAGAAGTCGCCGATGGTCTGCATGTAGCGCATGTCGCCGGCCAGGGGCCAGTACCACGGCGAGGGGTCGGGGCGGGCCGCGAGATCCTCGTGTCGCAGCAGGTCGAAGCCGGCGGCCTTGATGGCGTCGAGGGCCTCGGAAATCTTGCACATGTTGGAGATGCCGTCGCCCTGCTCGATGCCCAGACGGATTTCGCGGTGGCGCAGGTTGTTGTTGTCGTACTCGTCCGTCATGAGCCACTCGTAGACGCCGAAGACGCCGCCGGGCTTCAGGACGCGGTATATCTCGCTGTAGATGCCTTCCAGGGTCGGGGCGTGGACGGTGGCCTCGATGGCGTAGACGGCGTCGAAGCTGTTGTCCTCGAAGGACATTTGCTGTTCTCCGGTCGTCAGCACCGCCGTCGCCAACGTCGCGTCTCGCTCCGTCCGCTGCCCGTAGTTTTGTAAAGAAAGGGACGGCTCACCATAAAGTCGCCCTTGACAAACTTGACCTGGTCAGACAGGCCCTCCTTGGCCGCGTAGTTTGTGGCGCGCTCGATCTGGTAGTCGTTGTTGTTGAGGCCGGTGATCTGGGCGCCGGTGAACTTGGCAATCTCGCGGGCAGGGCCACCGACACCGCAGCCGACGTCGAGGACCTTCATGCCCTCCTGGATGCCCATACTGTGGGCGAGGTAGTGCTCATGGCGGGCGATGGCCTGATGGAAGGGCTCGCCGTGGGCGAAGCGGCAGAAGTGGAAGGACTGGCCCCAACCGTACTCGTAGAGGTCGGTCGCGAGGTTGTAGTAGCTGGGCAGGGGGTAACGAATGGTCAACCAACGCGTCGGGAACAGCCGCGGCACCAGTAATCACGGGGCCGAGGACGAGGCAAAAGGGGCGCGAATTGGGGGGGGGGACTCACTGCCTGGTCAGGGTGGCGTACTCGGCGGTGCGTGCCTGGCATCAGAGGGCGCCATCGTCAGTCGCCGCTCGGGGCGCAGCATCGGGACCCAGCAGAGACTCACAGCGCGCTGCTCGGGCGTCTCGTCGGCGGCCGGCTTGTTGTCCCAGTGCTTGAAGTACTCGTCAACGGCGGCCTTCTTGGCGTCGGCGCCCTTGGAGAACATGGCCGCGATGCCGCCGCGGGCCTGCGCCGACTTGCCGTGCATGGCCTTGCTGAAGTCGGCGTCGCGCGCGTGGTCTTCGCGTTCGAGGTCCGACTTTGCCGAGGGCGCCATGATGATGGGAGGAGGCCTGCGACGGGGCTGATCTGTTGAAGCAACGGGCGGAGAGAGGCAGAGGCTGCGTTGAGCGAGGCAGAGGCTGCGTTGAGCGAGGCAGAGGCGGGACGAGGTCGGTTCAAGCCGATGGCGGAGGAAATCGCAGCGGATGGAGAGGTCGATTGAGGAACAGTAGCGGATGCGCAGGTCGATGGAGGAATGCTAGGAGCAGAGGGAGAGGTGATCGAAAAGGTTGGGGCGCCTTGTGATGCTGATGGCACTTTATATTACCTGGTCCATGATGGGCCGTTTTTTTTTTTCTTTTCACATGCGCCGAATCTCCAGCAAGCCCCTGAGCTGGGGGCGGCAGAGGCGCATCCACGGAACCTCCACTGAACCTCCACTGAAGCGCACCCAAGGTACCTTAATCTGCGAAGGGGGGCGCAGTCTGGGGGCGGAGCGCAGGATAAGGCAGGCGGTGTGGCTCGTATTCGGGATCCCCGATTACGAATACGGAAACGAAAGCGACCTCCATCGCTTCGTCGGCTGGGCAATGCAACAAACGTCAAGACGACGGATCTAGATAGGACCAAAGATCAGTCAACACATATATGCCATGGTCGCGTCCGTGCAATCCCCTGACATGCAAGTATTCTTACATACGAGCATTCATCATAATGCTTTCTCGGAATACTTCGGCATTCACGCGATGAAAAGAGGAGAAGAATCAAAGGGGACTAGGCCCAGAGGCTAAAGACAATCAAACAAACAACAAGTGTCTTCATGAATCTTGTTAAATACATCACACTTCGCTTTCCCAGCCCAACGGTAAGGGAGGGGGGCAAGTTGAATCACCTTCCATCGCTACTATAATGTGCACAGTGTAACATGAAGGGAAACGAATCAGGTACATCGAACCAAAGGTCATGTACATACAGGCAGCATGGCTGCAAGGAGTTTTGGACAATAAACAAGAAGGCGTCGTCAAACCATAAATCGTAAGGTTAAGCTTCTGCGCGAAACACCCTGCGCCCCCTCGCGTGCCGCATTCATGCTCTATTCCCCGTCGCCAATCAGAGGCAGCTGATAACAGCCCTCGTAAAGCGGCCACCGCTTCGTCCACAGGGACGTCTCGTAGGTCAAGATGAAGGCCAGGATTTGGAGCTGGAAGTCGCTCTTGAGAGAGAGGCCGTTGGGGCATTTTGACGAACCGTCGGTGGCCTGCTTCCCCGAGCCCTTGGCCTTCTTCTTCTTTTTGATCTCTTCTGGCGTCTTTTTCTTCTTTTCCTTCTCTTTCTTCTCCCTCTCGCCGCCTTTCTGTCCCTTGCCGTCCTTGCCCACGTCGTCTTCGTTGATCGGCCTATGCGTGCCCGCCGGGCCCTGGTCCGGGAGCTCCTTGCTTTCTTTTGGCTTCTTGCCCTTCTTTGGCTTCGACGTCGCGTTCTTGCCCTTCTGTGGCTTTTTCTCTGTGCCCGCGTCGTCTTCGTTGATCGGCCTGTTTGTGCCCTCCGGACTCTGGTCCGGGAGCTCCTTGCTTTCATTCGGCTTCTTGCCCTTCTGTGGCCTTTCCTCTGTGCTCACAGTGTCTTCCTCGAGCGGTCTGTACGTCCCTTGCTTGCCCTCGTCCGGAAGCTTCGTGCTGGATTCCCGATTTTCGGAGAACTCGTACGTGCCGCTTGCGCGTCTCACCAAGCCCCTGACCGAGTTCGCCGCTCCGCGTCCTTTCTTCGGCTTGCCGTCGCCGTAGTCCAGTCCGTTCGGACTCTTCCGGCCTTGGCCCTTGCCCTCCGACGTCGTCTTGCCGGGCGTCGGCTCCACGGCACCGGGCCCGGGCTGCGTCGTGCCGGGCGTGCTCCAGACTCCGCCGTGGGCCTCGACGGTGAAGGTATTGGCGAATTTGGGCACGATCTTGATGCCGCCGTTAAGATTGGCCAGCCCGGCCAGGATCTGGACGTTGAGCATGAAGCGCAGATCGAGGAACGGGTTGACCATCAGCGAAGCCGACCCGCCCAGCTGGACGCTGGCGTTGTAGGTCGGCTCGAGGCCCCTCGATATCGACTTGGAGCTGTTGACGAGGTCGACCCGCCACTGGGCGTCGGGGAAGGCGAGGTAGGCATGGGCCCTGGCGTAGATGGCCGCGACGGCCGTGATGTCGACGCCGATGCCCGCCGAGACGGCCGGGCCGATGGCGATAATGCCGGGAATCGCCACGATGGGGAACGTCATGGGCGGCGTGCTCGTGCTGACCTGCTTCTCGAACTGCGCTTGGATCTGCAGCTTGAGGGCCAGGTCCAGGGCTGCGTGGCCGGACATGTCGAACCAGCACTCCGTCACCTTGAACCAGCTCATCTTGATCTTGCCCGAAAACGTCAGGCTCGCATCGATGTGGAAGCTTTCCGCGGTCAAGGAAGTGTTCCATTTGTTGAATATTTCCTTTGGCTGCGGAAGGTCGTACTTGACGTCGATCGTCTTCGAAAATTCCGCTCGCCTGGCGAGCTGTGGCTTCATTTCTTCGATCACTATATCCATCTCCTCTGTGCCATTGATTGTTAGACCATGCTGTGCAGCGATCTGTGGCGGGCGCGTGTGTACGAACCACCGGCTGTCTCCTTGAGCTCAGTCCTCTTTCCCTTGATGTCGAGTCTCCGAGAGCCTTCGTCAGCCGTTACGGCCTCGGCAAAGTAGAAACCTCTCTCCGTCTCATCGTCACAGTTCCCCATGTTATTCGTGACCACGAGAAACTGTCCATCTGCCGGCCATTTCTCCTGGGCCGTTTTGAATGCCTTGTCATCCTTGAAGGCAACCTGAAGTGAGTTGGCGCTGGAATCGCATTTGACGCTGTCAATGAAGCCAATTTCTTCAAGCTTCACCGTTGGATATTTCATCTGGCTCGAGACCGAAATGGAGCCACTTTGTTCCTGTTTCCACAGCATCGATACGTCCTTTACCAGCTCGATATTACCGAGGTCCATCAGGTCTTTGTCAGGCTGAGGAACCGGTACCAGGACCGGCTCCTCATCCAGGCCTTGCGATACGTCCAGATCTAAACAGGGCTCTAGGGCCGCCACCAGTGCCAGGGGCATGAAAATGAGTGATGAGTGCCATTTCAACATGGCTTCAGTGTGTGTGTGCGACAGACACGGTATTAGGTGAGGCGAAAGAGTTCAACCAGGGGCTCTTTAATATTGATGAAAACTCCGAATGAAAGAGCGTAGAGACAAGTAGTCGTTCAAGTGAGTGGCAGTCAATGGTGAGTCTCCTTCCCGAGAACTCGTCGATCAGATGAAAGTACGCTAACACCGGACGACATTCAAATATATACATATGGACGGCACTGGATCAAGAGACGCCGGTCTGCCTTGTCCCGCTCTAAAGATTCACGCTGTTTATGATGGAGCAGCCGAGGCTAGAAAGAATTTGAGGACCTCTTCTACAACTAGTCGTTCTCAAAACGCCTTATTCAAACGCCATGCGCCCAGGCGGCCGGCTGTGTATTTAGCCCGGCCCAGGGGATGCGGGTCATGGTGCTGAAAGACCCTTTGGGTCGCTGACTGACCAGTGCCTAATGCGGGCGAAAGTGACTCCTCCGCATCTTGGACCTCAGAATACGCCTTCGCACCAGGCGTAATCAGCTCTCAAGAACGCCTGGTTGCTCCCAGGTGTTGAGTCCAAGCTCAGTCTAAGGCGTGGGGATCATCCACGTAAACTAGCATGGAAACACAGCCATCGAGGCCCGCGGAGACTCCATTTTCGTCTCAATACGTCAGCCCGACTGTACAAGACCACATGGAGTCAGATGCAGGATATCTGTGGATAGAGAAACGTCGACGTCGTTCCGCCGTTGCATCCGGGACCGCTCGGTCTCGCCTGTCAGGCTCCGCACAGGGTTGGCGGTGCGAGACATATGAGCCAGGAATATAATATAGACTGTGAAAGTCCTAAGTCGATTCAGCCTTGGGTTTGAGGAGGTTCCCGGGCTCGGGCCGATTTGATATTGCATGCATCAAAAGTATTCACAATGTCCCGTCGTCAGGGACATGGAGCCAAGTTCCTCGGCCTCGGACGGCGACCACTCCATGGATATCTCCCAAATTTCACCTCACGTAGCCAGTCATATACGCCTTATTTCTGCCGAGGCTCATGCAGGCTCGTTTTCTATTATATACGTATCCACTCGATAGGTTACCAGGCACTAGTCTGAAGCAGAGTCATGCCGCTAGAGACTCCGCGATCTAGGGCTAGCCTGCGGTAGTTGGGGTCGGGGACCTATAGTCCCACTTGAGAATCATGGGCTAAACTCCGTGTCTCGTGTGAAGCACCCTTGTTTTCCAACATTTCCCAAGGCGGATTCGTCATGGCCTGCCGCGGCTCCCGTATTCCTTCTTTTGCAGAGCTCCTATCTGCCATGTTTTAATTCTAGATAGAAATTCAAAGGAAGGATGCGCAAGTGCCTCTCAATCGGGCTCTCGACCCGTGATGCGTGCTTCCACCCCCGTCGAATCTATTATTACATGGTAAGGAATTAGACGCCAGAACCTTCGACTTATTACACCGCACGAGCAGACTGGTAAATTTTCGCCACTTACGCGACACACAAACGCCCGGCATGCTCATCGGCCTTGTTAGAGCTTCAGAGAAGTGAGTAAGAATTGAGGCTTAGGCCTGAAGTCCTGACGACCGGAGATCTTTGACACGTGTGCCTGGTTTTACGAATGCTGCCCCTACTATTGCTGCCTTTGAATCACTAAGGACAGCAGGGTATATGACGAGGCCAGGCGTGTATGATCTCCGGTCTATTATCTCCTTCTTCAAGATCGATTAAAGTCGGAGATGGTGTGCGTGTCGTAGCACACCTAACTATCGGAAATGAATCGGTATCGACTCGGTCACATGCGTCCACCACCACTCGGTAGTGGTCGAAAGAACCGAAAGCCCAGCGGAACTCAGAACAAGGCTAATGTTTGATGACCCTTGTCACAACTCCGGCCGGTATGGCTACCCGGCAAAGCTTACGCCAGCTTCCCCTGCGTTTACTGCTAGCCTGCCGGAGTAGCCCCCCAGAGTAGCCCCACGAACCCGACCTAGGGATGAAACGCTCGGCTATTGATCTCAGCTTTCTTCATTGCCTCGTTTAGTTTCTTTCGTCTTTGGACACCTTCATGGCGGCAGCGAATCAGTTTTCCGCATCCAATATCTGCATGCATGACCAGACTACAGCGCCAGCCCAATCGTGCTGTGGACACGCGCTGGCGCTGGTCATACTTCCTATTGGCTTCCGCTATTCGTGCCTCATATCCACTGATATGAGGCTCGTAGCATTGGAGTCATCGATATCTTGATTCTGGATCCTGCGCCACTGACATTGTTCGAGCCGCCTCTGCCGGCACGTACGTACAACTGCCGACATCTTGGCTTTTTATGGTAGGTATCGTGGGGTTGAGCCATTATCTCCAGGGTTAATTATAGCTCGTGATATCTCTATTAAAAGTGTTAGGCAGTCTCTAACACAAGACACGGTTGACGGCAAGCGTGTTGGGGTTGATGACGTTCTCATTCATTCAGTTGCTGCATGATGCCAGGGATCTGGTCTTCTTTACTGCATATAATGCCCCCCTCTCTCTGCGGTCTCAGGCTCTCAAAGTCACCTTGCACGTACGTGATGCCTTAGTACTTGCAGCTGTGTGCCGTACGTGCCGATTATTCCGATGCGCCTGCCATCTGTTGATGATTTGAATCCTTACAGGCCTCCGTATAGATCACTCGCCGTCATTCTTTTCCCCCACCAACGTTGCGTTAAGTTTTTTATTTCTCACAGCCAATACACACGCAGGTAGTCGTATTACTAGTCCTCTTCGTTGTGTCGTTGGTGCGTTCCTTGTTTTCTCTTTTGCCTTTCCTCGGATTTTGCTATCACTATCCATTCAAGCCATTACATGTATGTTCCAGATGTCCTTGTCGGTGTGTTCAACTTAAATCACTCCTGCGACTTATTTTTTCGTTCCTTCTTTCTCGATATTGACGACTTTTATTGGTATGTCTTGCAGGTGCCAAGTGGTTAGGGGGGAGGGGGAGTACGGGGAACATGAAGGGGAGGGGTTCAACAGTACAGCCAAGAACAATGAACCCCCCATCCCCATACCGTATATATCACTTATATCACCGTTTTGAAATCTAGGACCACGTAGAAGTCTCAGGGAACCTAATTGTGTTGGTCAGCGATGCATTGGATCTTCTTTTGCTAGAACTGAATACGTGTATGTTCAGTAAATGCTGGTGTCGATGGTGCCGTGCAGTGAAGATCGGCTCGACACCGCTAAGGCTAAGGGCTGTGGTTGACATACAGAGGGCAAGATGCAGGGCTTTCAGGGGGTCAAGCTGATACTCTTTCTTTTTTCTTCCTCGACCACGTTGCTGTCTGATTTGACCCTAGTGTTGGGTATACTGGGCTATCGCAGCTATCCTGTTCTCTTCGGATATTAGGAAACGTCGATTCTTCTAGCTGGTAGAACCAGAATGAGTAAGCAGGAATATGCGTCTTATCGATAAGACCCGCCATCATCAGCACATTCGTTTATGTCAGCGACTTACCGGCCTAAACAATCGCGGCGGCATCATTCATTCGCCTCAGTCGCACGCAAGTTTGGAGCAGGCTAGCAAAGACAGCCATCACTGGCATCTCGCCCCTCTCTCTCCTGTCCTCGATTTTCATCTTCTTTCTGCTGCGCCATGCCTCCTCAAATCAAGCAAGACCTGAACCGCTCCGGATGGGAGACAACAGACTTTCCATCCGTCTGCGAAAACTGCTTGCCCGACAACCCTTTCGTCAAGATGCTCAAAGAAGACTATGGCGCCGAATGCAAACTCGTAGGTCGCCCTGCTCAACGGCCTTGACTGACGATACTGACACCTCTCGAAAGTGCACCAGGCCGTTCACCGTCTTCTCCTGGAGCGCCGACCGGGAGCAGGGACGCAAAAAACGCACCAACATTTGCTTGACATGCGCGCGACTCAAAAACTGCTGCCAGAGCTGCATGCTCGACCTCTCCTTCGGCCTCCCCATCGCCATTCGAGACGCCGCGCTTAAGATGGTCGCCCCAGGGCCGCAGTCCGACATCAACAGGGAGTTCTTTGCCCAGAACAACGAGAAGCTCATCGAGGAGGGCAAGGCGGGAACGGAGGAGTACGAGAAGACGGACGACAAGGCTCGCGAACTGCTGCGCCGGCTGGCCAACAGCAAACCCTATTTCCGCAAAGGGCGGACGGTAGACGAATCGGAACTGGCGGCGAGCAGCGCCTCGATGGGCAATGCAGCCGTTGGTGCCGGACTCGGTGGACCGGGTCCGATCCGCACGCAAGACAGCCGAGCTGCCAGGGCAGCTGGCGCCAGAGGCAGGGGCGGTAGGGGTCGGCAGGTGTTTCCCAGTGCCGCTCAGCTGCCACCGAGCCCCCGAGACTGGCTGCCTCCGGACGACAAGAACATCATGTCCCTGTTCGTGACGGGGATCGAGGACGACCTGCCCGAATTCAAGCTGCGAGATTTCTTCAAGGTCCACGGCAAGATCAAGAGCCTGGTCTGCTCCCACATGTCCCACTGCGCCTTCGTCAACTACGAAACGAGAGAGGCGGCGGAAAAAGCGGCAGCGGCGTGCCAGGGACGCGCCGTCATTGCGGGGTGTCCCTTGCGCGTACGATGGGGGCAGCCCAAGGCCATCGGGACCATGGACAAGGAGCAGCGGGGACAGATGCTCCGCGACGCCCGCCTGCCCCGGGGACATGGGAGGAACCGACCCGCCATCGAGGGCGGAGAACAGCAGAACCCAGACGGTCAACTCGGCGGTGCCGGCATTGCTTTGGCTGCACCCCCAGGTGCGGAAGAGCAAGCAAACTACGCCAGTCTCGCAGGGGAGTAGCCATCTGCTGTCACCCGTCAGTTGTATTTTTTCAGCATCATCTCGGCGCAAGGCGTTGGACAGAGTGTGGACAGAATCCGAGATCTTGTACGTGAAGCATTCTGGGCCGGCAGATTCAAGCGGTGATGGCCATCTTTTATAACAGCTTGAACAGGGCTATTCGGGTATCATGACGGCGTATCGGCGGGAGGGGAAATGACTAGTCTACAATTTCAACAACCGGCGGCGCGAACTTCATTTGCATCCGCAGCCTCCTAACGTGCCGCCTGAGCCAGCCATCTTTATACTCTCGTTATCTCCCTTTTCGGTTGACTTGTGAATTCGAAGCTCTGTAACGTCGCGCCCCTGTCAGCAGGTAGACTTGACGGATAGGGCGAACAGAACACCAGATCACGGGGATACCCACTGTAGACCTCATCTTTGCCCGCTAATTTTTCCCCCTGAACGACATTTGAACGCAGAAATTGTGCGACCATGTACGCCTCCTTGATGCCGTCCTTTGCTTCGGCACTGGAGGGGTCGGCCGATGCAAGGTTTTGGAACCGGGTCCTGATCTGATCCCTTGCTGCGCTCAAGGTCCGGACATCGCCTGTTGTTGTTGCGTCAGGAAGAGTGGCAGAGGCACTGTAGAGCAGAACACGCACCTTGGAATACAAGGTGAGCGGCACGCAGGATTTGCCTGTAAGCAGCCAGAGCCATGGTCCTTGAAAGCGGGCTGTACGAAGAAAGCAGTCTTGAGATTGGGGCCAGCCCATGATAGTATTTGGATGACCATCTCGGCCGGGTCGGAGTTTGAGTTTCGCCGTCTGCCGGACAACACAGTCTGTGGGCTCTGTCACTTACGTAGCGGCAAAGTACTTCCTTGATCCTCCTGGTGATATCTATTCCGGAAAGCTAGCTCTCGGTACTTAAGGGATACGCGGTATCACAAGGCCCAAAATTTCCTGGGCCTCCCAGGTTTCTTCTTTTCCTTTTTTTTTTGCCTTCTCCCTTGACCTGGAAGTTTTTCCTTCTTTATTGCTCGGTCCTCGACACGTCCTCAACTCGACCACCGCTCGAAATAAGGGTAAACTGGCTGTCCAGTGATCTCAATCAAGCAAACGGGGCAAAGCGGAGGACAAGGGCGGACGGAAAGCCTCACCGCGACAATGGCGACGGCGGCGCAGATGACCATCACGCTGCCCGTGCTCCCCGGCGGATGGAGCGCCGAGAAGGACTTCAAGGCCGTCGGCCGTCTCTCGGGCGCTACCCAGCGAAGCATCGAGCCGGTCGGGCCTCACTTCCTCGCTCACGCTCGACGATCTCGGAACAATCGCACTTTCTCCGAAGATGACCGCATCCAGGCCCAGGAGAATGCCAAGAAGATCGAGGACGGCGACGAGAGCGAAGCAAGCGAGGCCGAGGATCCCATGATGCTCCAGCTGCAGGCCAAGGACTGGAAGGTTGGCTTCCCCCCCTCGCCCCCTGCTGGAAATCATCCAGTCTCGCGGCCGTCGCGGCCGTGACGCAGGAGTCGGCGCTGACTTGACACGTGTCTCCCTTTGCCAGACCCAAGACCACTACAAGGTGCTCGGCCTGTCCAAGCACCGCTACAAGGCGACTGAGGAGCAGATCAAGAAGGCGCATCGCAAGAAGGTGCTGAAGCATCACCCGGACAAGAAGGCGGCGCAGGGCCGGACCGAGGACGACCAGTTCTTCAAGTGCATCCAGAAGGCGACCGAGGTGTTGCTGGACCCGGTCAAGCGGAGGCAGTACGACTCGGTGGACGAGGAGGCCGACGTCGAGCCGCCGACCAAGAAGCAGCTGCAGAAGGGCGACTTCTATAAGCTGTGGAGCAAGGTCTTCAAGTCCGAGGCCCGCTTCTCCCGGGCGCACCCGGTGCCGACATTCGGCGACACGCACTCGACGCGGGAGCACGTCGAGGACTTCTACAACTTCTGGTACAACTTCGACAGCTGGCGCTCCTTCGAGTACCTAGACGAGGACGTGCCGGACGACAACGAGAACCGCGACCAGAAGCGACACGTGGAGCGCAAGAACGCCAACGCGCGCAAGAAGAAGAAGGCCGAGGACAACGCGCGCCTGCGCAAGCTGCTGGACGACTGCTCGGCGGGCGACGAGCGCATCAAGCGCTTCCGGCAGGAGGCCAACGCGGCCAAGAACCGCAAGCGGCTCGAGAAGGAGGCGGCCGAGCGGCAGGCGGCCGACGAGGCCCGGGCCAAGAAGGAGGCGGACGCGGCGGCGGCGCGCGAGGCCGAGGAGCGCGCCAAGACGGACCGCGAGGCGGCCAAGAAGGCCAAGGAGGCGGCCAAGAACGCCGTCAAGAAGAACAAGCGCGTGCTCAAGGGCTCCGTCAAGGACGCCAACTACTTCGCCCCCGCCGGCGCCGACGCCTCGCCCGCCCAGATCGACGCCGTCCTCGGCGACGTCGAGCTCATCCAGGCCAAGATGGAGCCGGACGAGATCGCGGCCCTGGCCGCCAGCCTCGGCGGCCTGAGCCTCGCCGCCGACATCAAGGCCGCCTGGGGCGCCGAGCTCGCCCGCCTCGTCGCCGCCGGCAAGCTCAAGCAGGGCGACGCCAAGACGCTGCAGTCGTGAGCGAGCCGCCCCTTCTTCTGTTCGAGCTTTTTTTTCTTTTATCAAACTTGCTCCTCGTCTCGTTCGTGGCCGTGTCTCAGCCGCTGCATAGATAGATGGTACCGTTGGTTCGGATAGATGTGCTTTCGTGCCGCAAGAGAACCTGTTCACGGAGAGGGCCTGTCTGCGTCGCGTACCGCTTGTCGGATCCCGGGTCGTTGCTGCGCTAGCACATAGAGCTCTCGTTACATGTACAGCAGCGTTGTATCTCTACCTAATATATACGTAGATGAGCGTTGTATGGCTCGTGTCTATCTATTACATGTGTGGACGGACAGATCTACTGCACGGGTATCGTACATCCCTCCTCGCGTCGCATGCTCTCCGGGCATCGGAAATCCAGTTCCTTACCCTCTCACTGCCGTCTATATACCCTCCTCCCCCCCTTCCTTCATCTCCCCGCTCGTCTAGATGCGCGCAAGACGTGGCTTGCCTGCTGCGGTGCGAGAGTGTTGACGCAAGAGGCTCGCGGCGCGGGCTACGCGGCCTCGCGGTCGAGCGACTGGCTCAGCACCATGTCGTAGTACAGGCCGCGGCGGGCGACCAGCTCGTCGTGGGTGCCCAGCTCGACGATGGAGCCGCGGGCGAAGACGGCGATGAGGTCGGCGTCGCGTACGGTGCTGAGCCGGTGCGCCACCGCGACCGTGGTGCGGCCCGCGGCGGCGCGGTCCAGCGCCCGCTTGACCACCGCCTCCGACTCGGTGTCGAGCGCGCTCGTCGCCTCGTCCAGCAGCAGCAGCCGCGGACGTCGCATCAGCGCCCGCGCGATGGCGATGCGCTGCCGCTGCCCGCCCGATAGCGATAAGCCCTGCGCGCCGCACGGCGTGTCGAGGCCCTGCGGCAGCGACGCGATGAAGTCCCACACATTGGCGGCTCGGCACGCCACCTCCGTCGCCGCGTCCGCGTCCGCGTCCGCGTCTCCGGCCCGGCCCGGACTCGCCCGCCGGCCGCCGAGCCCCAGCACCACGTTCTCGCGGATGGACCCCTGGTACAGCACCGGCTCCTGCTGGACCAGGGCCACGTCGCGGCGGTAGCGCCGGCGGCCGAGCGAGCGCACGTCGCGGCCGTCGGCGCTGACGCGACCGGCCGTCGGGTCGTAGAATCGCTCGAGCAGCGAGATGACGGTCGACTTGCCGCAGCCCGAGGCTCCCACAAGGGCCACCATCTTTCCCGACGCCATGTCGAGGTCGATGCCGCGCAGCACCTTGTGCCGCGGCCGCAGCGGGTATGCGAACTCGACTCCCTCGAGCCTGACCTCGGTGCCCTTGTCCGGGGGCCCGCTCTTCTCTCCGTCGGTGCCATCGTCGCCACCATCATTCTCATCCTCGTTGTCTTCGTCGTCGTCGACCAGCTCCACGTGGCGACGCAGGTCAAAGATGTAGTTAATCGCGGTCCGGGCCTTGGTGATGCTTGTCGTGTACTGGAACAGCATCGCGGCCGCCTCGGCCGAGTAGACGACGGCCATGAAGATGACGTAGAACTGGCCGTTGTCGTACTCGCCCGTCGACACGAGTCGGCCGCCGTACCAGAAGCCCAGAGCCATAGCGAGGAAGGAGACGGACTGGCTGAGGGCGTAGAAAAGCATCTTCCAGCCGAGGCTGCCCATGGCGCGGGCGGCGATGCCGCGCAGCTGCTCCTCGTATCGCTCGATGACGGCCCTCTCGAGCGCGAGCGACGAGATGGTGCGGATGCCCATGACAGCCTCGGCCGCCACGCCGCTGCTGCGCGCAAACCGCGCCGCCGTGTCGTTCTCGAACTTGAACTCGAGCCGGATCCGCAGGTAGCCGGCGCCGACCAGGACGGGCAGCGCGCCGAACGACAGCACCAGGCCAAGCTTCCAGCCGTAGGCAATGGCCAGCACCGACGACGCCAGCAGGTTGACGACGTTGATGACGATGAGCGCCACGTTGACCGACAGCAGCTCCTGCAGCGACGTCGGCTCCGCCGCCAGCCGGGACACGAGGGCGCCCGTCGAGTTATCGCCGTGGTCGAAGAAGATCATGTCCTGGCGGAGCGTGTTGTTGAAGATTTCGCGGCGGTAGAACTTCATGACGGACTATGGGGGAGGGAAAACAGCCTGCATCAGCCCCTGTTCGCCGCATCCTCTCGTCTCGCATCGGATGCACACACCAAGGCGTAAAAGGAAGAACGCAAAGAGATATGCTGGCTGCAGGGGAAAGGCAAACGACTTACCTGCGCGAGCACGTTGGCAAACCATCCGACGATAGCGTAGGCCACGAAATTAGCCAGCGCGACGACGAAGAACATGAGGGCAAAGAAGTTGGTGCGCGACACGTTGACCGTCTGGAAGGCGTCCATGGTCTTGGAGAAGAGTATGGCGAGGGCGGGATAGGTGCCACCGCCGACGGCGCAGCACGCCAGCGTCACCGCCATCGGCCACCACAGCGGCTTCTGCTCCCGGAGGATAAGGTAAAGCCCGTGCAGGAGGCCGTAGCGGCTGCGGTCTGGCCCGGCCCAGGATGCTCCGCCGCCGCCGAGGGATGCCGCCACCGTCGAGGCCCGGGTCAGGGCGGCTTCGAGGTCGTTGGCGGCCGCGGCGCCCTTCTGCTTCTCTCCATCGCCCTCCTCGTCGTCGTCGTCGTCGTCCTCTTCCTCAACGTCATTGTCCCCACCGCGTCCCAGATCCTGCGCCTTGACAAGCCGGGCGTATGCGCCCCCGTGGTCAATCAGCTGTTGATGCGTACCGCTCTCTATGGTCTCGCCCTTGGACATGACGACTATATTATCGGCGTCGCGGATCGTCGACAGCCGGTGGGCTATGACAACCATAGTTCGGCCCTTGGCGACGTTGTTGAGGGCCGCCTGGACAATCTTTTCGGCGTTAGGGTCGAGCGCGCTGGTGGCCTCATCCAGCAGCAGGACCTTGGGGTCGGAAATGATGCTGCGGGCAATGACGATGCGCTGCTTCTGTCCGCCTGACAGAGAGGCATCTCGTTCACCAATGTACGTCTCGTAGCCCTGGTGAGGAAAGAGAAGCCTGTCAGTCATTGCTCTAATGGTCCACAGGCCACAACACGGCCATCTCTCTCGTACTGGAGCAGGACGGCTGAGGCTTACGTTGGGCAAGTCTTGAATGAAGTCATGGGAATAGGACGCCTTGCAAGCCTCTATCACGAGCCTTTGCTTCTCCTCGTCGGCAAGTTGGACCATGTCGGTCCCGGTCAGGCCGTCGACGACGTTCTGGAAGATGGTGCCGCTGAACAGAGTCGGCTCCTGCGAGGAGGTGATGGGATCAGCTCAGCTCAACCTCGTTCCCGGAGCAAAGGAGCTCGTTGATTGCTATGACGACTATCGACGCCGAGTCAACTTACCTGCTGGACCAGCCTGATGTTGGTGCGGAGCCACTGCAGGTTGAGGTCGCCGAGGGCATGTCCATCGAGGGTGACAGTGCCGGCCGAGAAGGGGTACCAGCGTTCGAGAATGCCGAAGATTGTGCTCTTGCCGGAGCCACTGGAGCCGACCAAGGCTGTCGTTTTGTCAGCCGGGATGTCGAGGTCGAGGCCGTGGAGGACAGGGACGTCGGGTCGGGAGGGATAGGCGAAGCGCACGCCGCGCAGCCGGATATCGCCCCGGAAGGACGAGATGCGGAGGCCGTCTTGGGAGAGCGAGTCGGTGGCGGACTGGCGGTCGATGATGCGGAACAGGTCCTGGGCGGCGGCGGTGGCCTTGGAGATGGCGACGGTCTGGGGCGCGATCTGGGTGAGGGCCTGGGCGGCGACCAGGATGGCGAAGATGACGCTGGAAGAGACGTGAGTCAGTGGCTCGGCCGAAGCCGTGGGCTTTCCCTCTGGGAGCAATGCAGACTCACGTCACGACGGTGCCTGGGTTCTGGATCTCGCCCGAGGCGTACATGCGCATGCCCTGCCAAAAGGCCAGGGCGTAGCCGGCGATGACGCAGAAGAACTCGGTGGGGAAGAGGATGGCGTAGACGAGCGACTTCTTGTCGCCGACGTGGGCGGCGCGGTCGAGGATGGCGCCGAAGCGGGCGACGAGGCTGGGGAAGGCCCAGAAGGCGTGGGCGTTGCGGATGGAGGCAAAGGCCTCCTGGGCCAGGCTGCCGCTCTCGCCGTAGATGTCGAACATGCGGTACTCGAGCATCGTGTCGCGGACGACGCAGGCGACGGTGACGGCCACGTTGACGGGGACGATGGCCAGGACGATGAGCGTCAGCTTCCACTGAACGGCGAAGGCGACGACGAAGGCGGTGACGAAGCTGGCCATGGCCTGGACCGTCAGGCCCAACTTCTCCGAGATGCCGTTGTTGACCAGGTTCCCGTTGGTCGTGATCTGGCCCGAGACGGAGGCCGAGGGCGCATCGAAGAAGGAGACTTCCTGGCGGAGCATCTGGCGGACGAAGTCGACGCGCAGCTTCTTGGTCGTGCGGATGGCCGTGACGTTGATGAGGACCTGCGATGAGAAGGAGGCGCCTCGCCGTTAGAAATGTCGTCCATCTTCAGCCAATTGCCCATCATCATAAAGTATGGACGTAGCGGCACGTCATGAGAGAAAGAAAAGAGATTGTGCAGAACAAAATGAAAAGAGAAGAGGAAGAAAGTGAGGCTCGGAAAAAGTGCTGATGGAGGGACGATGAGGAGGACGTTGGAGGTTTAGTCAGAAGGGGGAGGGAGGGGGAAAGAGCGGCCATACCGTCCAGATGTACGTCAACACGAACTTTCCGATGAAGATGTAGACGAAGTACAAGCTGTTCTCGTGAGGTCAGCGTTCCATTCCCCGACCTCGAGCCCGTACGGAGCCCAGGAAGAGACGGAGAGAAGACAGAAGGATGGGTAAGAGCGAGGCGTACGAGGAGCGAGAGACCTCGGCCCGGTAGCCGGCGGGCGACAGCTTGCCTGTGGCGAAGTCGTTGAAGGTGTTGACGAACTTGCCGAAGACGAGGTCCATCAGCGGCAGGGCGGTGCCGGAGGCGATGATGCAGACGAGGGCCACGGCGTTCATGAGCCAGCCCTTGGCGTCGTTGTAGGCGAAGACGCGCTGTTGTTGTTGTTTTGCCAGCAGTCAGCTTTGCACTCTCCGGTTCGTCTTGTCGCCTTCATCCGCCTGCATCTTCTTCTCTCTCTCTCCGTATCTTCTTCTCCCTCGCCCTCTTTCGACGGACGACGGGCCGGACTCACCAGCAGGTACTTGAAGCTCGAGCCTTGCTCGCCTCCCTCGTCGCCGCCGCCGTTCCCATCCTTGCCGCCGCCGCCGCTACTGCCCCTGTCCGTCGAACCGCCCGATCGCGAGGCGCTCCCGTCCCGCGGGGCGGCCACAAGGCTGGTCTGCTGCTTCTTGCCCGTCGCCATGGGCGGCGAAGAAGGTTGCGTCGATGACGATGCTCGAGCTTCTCCTCCTCTGCCTGTCTCGTTTCCTTTGGGGAGGTGCGGGATCGCGGAATGGTGCGTCGTTCACGACCGGTGCTGGCTCGATCGGCTGTGACGGTCTGACGATACGCTTCCTGCTCTCATTGGCGTGGCAATGACGGAATCATCAAGGCGAAGTGACGGGGGGCGATGCCGGGGGGGTATGTATATTATCTTGAAGACGTTCCACGGGGCTGAAGTCGAGTCCGGCCGGGCCAAAAAGCGAAGTGTAGGAAAGTCGAGATATTGAGGTGAAGATAAGAAAAAAATCGACAGAGATATAGAGAGAGAGGGAAAGATCTAGACATCTGATAATCGGGTTTCCGCACATGGGGGATAATGGCGGCTCTATAGCTTAAATACACGGCAGGAAGCACGGGGCAAAGCCTGGCGAGGCTGCAGAGGAAAAGCAAAAGTGGCAAAGGCCGAGAGCAGGGAACAAGCAGGAGAGAAACCCTGGGCATGCGGGTGCGACTGCGTTGTGCGCGAGACGCATCATACTATCCTCGACCGGACCTGCGGACTTGCATGGGGGGGACCGTCACTTCGGCCGCCCGGCCACGGCGCGTTAGGGACCCGTGCCGGGGTGGCGGAGCGGCTCAGCTGGGCCGTCTTACAACGACAAGAGAGAGAGAGAGAGAGAGATGGAGAGTGAGAGAGTTTGTTGTGGGTACGAGAGAGTGAGTGTCGATGTATGTGTGAGTGTGAAGCAGAGCAGCCGCCGCAGCTCAGGGCACGGATCGTGGAGAGGTCGTCGCCGAGGACAGCCGGCCGACCGGCCTCCGCGCTCTCCTCCTCCGCCGGCCCCCCCCTCTCAACGCTCTCTAACCTCCCCAGGAACCCCCTGGGCTCCCCCACAGCAAGTGACTGTTCGGCCGGACAGAGTCTACGCCGTCAGTTGTGACCTAGCCGCAGGCCCCTCCCCCCGGCTCCTCGCCCCCTTCTTCTCCGTCTCGTTTCGAGGCCGTGCCCGGACCGGATGTGCTTGGCGCCCTTTGCAGACAGATCGATACCTTCACATCGGGGACAACGCTAGGGTAGGCTGGCCGTAGGAAAGGTCGGCTGCTTTCTGGGCCTGGTGGGACGCTACGTTCTGCTAGATGGCACTGGAGGAGGGAGATACGGCGGGAACGAGATAGGAAAATGGGAGTTGACGGGAACTGATTCATGCACGCGCATCGGGGGGAGGGGCGGGAAACCAAACAACCGGCTCGACGTTTTGATGAGCAGACAGGCCCTGGAACGCGGTGCTGGGCGGCAGTTGTCCGGTATTCGCTCTTTCTCATGTGCCTTCATCTCTTGCTCTCGATTTCTATGCCGTTCTCTCAGTCCTCTCTCCTCGTGTTTCTTTCTCAGCTTCTGTCGGTATGCTTCTCTCTCACTTCCTCACCCTCTTCACATGTAGTCTTCACTCTCTCTCCATCTCCATCTCTGTCGTCAGGTCTTCTGCGCTCCGAGTCGCAGCCGCAGATTTCTACCAGGCCTGCCGCCAAGACGCACTTGTGCCACAAGCGGCATAGCCTTCCATCGACGACTTCCAGGGCGTACCCTTCGGCTCAACCGGGCCTATCGGGCCCTCGGCCGTCCGCGGCCCCCGCGGGTCCCGAACCTCACTCTCTCTCTCTTCGATCACTCCGCCTCTCTCTCTCTCGCCTTCATCTCCCGCTTCCATCTTCGCTACGTACCCTGCAAGTCTGCCCCATTGGTCAGCAGGAGGCGTTCGTCAGCCATCCACGCCTCCGCATCTCGCTCTCTCTCTCTCTTTCTCCCCATCGCCAAAACGCCGCCCCCCTCCTTTACTGACGTTTACTCGATGACGGTTCATAGGCTTTAGTCATGCTATGCACTGCCATTGTACCTAGTACCCCCCTCTCCTGAGCGTCCGTCAGACCAAGAGGCAGAAACGTGTGCGCCTATCCCTTCTCCTCCCCCCCCCCCTTCCTCCTGCCTCGGGTGAGCCGAGGGAATGGGGAAAAAAATCATCGAAACAAAGCGGCAAAGAAGAGGGGGGGCTCAGCAGAATCGAGAAACGGCAAAGGAAAACCGGCAAGGAGGAGTCAAAAGAAAGATTCTGACAAACTGGCAGTTTTGTAAAAGCCGTCCTACTTAAAAGTACATCCTACCGATTGCCACTTTCGGTCTGCCTCCACCTACGGCGTCCCTCCGACATCCTCTCACTATTCTAACTCTTTCCTCTCTCCCCTTCCACTCTCTTTTTTCTCGTTTTTTCTTTTTTTTCTTACCCTTATACTTATTCTGTTCTCTTTCGTTTCCTTAGTCCCGACCGTGTCGAGCCCTATCAGCAGACGACCCTTCCTCATCCGCCACCTCTCTCTCTCTCAATACTCGTCTCTACTTATTCCGGGGCTCCCCCGAAAGCGTCATCGTCATCGCCTCCGGCCCGCTGCTCCCCCTCCTCATCCTCTTCTTCTTCTCTCTTCCGCCTCTTCTTCTCCCGCGCCACCGCCCTTGCTCGTGGAGAGAAGAGGGAGGGGAGGGGAAAGACTGGAGGACCGGAGAGCAGTGGGTGAAGAGGGGGTGTGAGAGAGAGATAGAAGGAGAGCGACGAGTAACGGCACGGAGAGGTGAGGAAGAAAAAGAAAAGAGAATAAGAGACAGAGCGAGACACAGAGCGAGACACAGAGAGAGAGCCAGCCTGGTAATCCCCGCCCCGAGTGGCTGGGTGGCGTCCTCGTATACACGCAACTCTATCTCCTTCTCCGTTTTTTCCAGCCATGCAGAACGATCCGCCGGGACTCGCTCCCGCGGCCGCCGACGACCCTTCCGGCCGAAGAGCTGTAAGTTCTCGGAACCGCTCATCGGCCCCCTTTCACCCACCCCCGTCCGTCTGCCCAACCATCACCCCCCCTTGCCCTCTGCCTTGCCTTGCCTTGCTTTGCCCGACCTTGCCTCGTCCTCCCGAGTCAAGAGTCGACTGCTTCTTCTTTCTGCTCTTCCCGCCTGTCTCGCTGCACACCCCTCTTCTTCTGCCGCCCCTTTCCGAGCTGAACCGTTCTGGCTCGGGAGGAGAGGGGTAGTGGCACAGTTCGTACATGTATGTACATAGCCAGAGACACGAGCCGGAGCCTGAGTCTTTGTATCGTGCTCACAATATCTCTCCTGTCACACACACACATCCATATCATCCTCGTCGTCGTCGGCATCGTCGTCGTCGGCGTCTCCATCGTCATCGTCTCCATCGTCATCTCTTCTTCCCACTTCAATGTTGGCTTGACCTCTGCCCCGGACTCCCCGTCCCTCCTGCCCCTGCAATACGAGAATCCTCATGTCCGCGGTGCCCGTCCTCACGGACCTCCGTCGCCCCTTATTTGTCTCTTGGCCCTCTCATACCCGACCACGTTCTCTTCAATGCTGTGGCTTCTTGACCATCTCATCCCCAATCACGTTTTGTTTTGTCTCTGGATCCTCACCGGACCACGTTCTTTCGTGTCTCTCGGCTCTCACACCCGATCACTTTATCCACCTCTTTCGTGTCTATCGCCTCGTGTCCCCCTCTTCGAATATCCCATCAACTCCATCCAAGCTCACACACCCATAACCATCGCGGCCGGCTAACGCCCTACAGTGTGATCAGTGCCGGCTACGCAAGGTACGTTCCGTGACGTAACGACGGCTCTTCCAATCAAGTTGGTGGTCAACTTTCTATCCTCTTTCTCCCTATCATCTCTGTCTCGCCGTCTGTCCCTCCGTACTCCTACGGGTCTGGCTCTTCACCTTGTACTACTCTGCACATACCCCTACACGGCTGGCTCTCCATAAACGCCGCTGCCATGTTGGTTATGTGTCGTGGCCCTGGCCCCCAAGTCACTTCTCTCCCACCCATCACCTTGGGGCCGACCCCCCTTTTTACTCTCATCTTCCTCGACAGCCCTCCCCCGTCATTCACTAAGACGACCTGCCTCTTTCTCTCACGCCTCTTCCTGGGGACGACCCTCCTCCTTCACTCCTCACCTCACCCCCCTGGCTCCAATTCGCTCCCATCACTCGACCAAGCTTTGCTGCCGTTTACGCCGCAACCCCCCCTATCCGTCCATCGAAGATTCGTCAGAAGCTGATTCTGCCCGCTCTCTCGCCTCGCCTCTTTGCCCTCTACGCAGATCCGCTGCGACAGAGACTGGCCCTGCTCCAACTGCCGCATCGCTAAACGGAGCTGCTCCTCCACCGGGGCCGGCCAGCGGCCCAAGGAGCCGCGCCAGCGGGTTCTCATATCCTCTCAATAGTTGGTCTCCCTTTCTCTTTCACACACACACTCCCCTATCCCTTTCCCTTCGCCGCTATACCGTGCTCGACCTATATCTACGTCACTCTGCATCCGCAATTGTCACTGTCAAGAAAAGAGAGACAAAAAAAAAGGAGGGGGCCGGAGTGAGGGGGAGGCTGCATACACATCGTTTGTGGCCTGAGAGGAAGCAACATTGAGCCGTTCTTCCATTGACAGACGCCATTGGCTCCTCGACCGCATCTTCTCGACTTCCGAGCCTCCTCCTCCGCCCGGTCCCCGTTACGGATGGCTCTCTGGCTCTCCTTGCCGTCCGTCCGACACACGTACTGCACTCCATGAATCGACGCCTCACCTACGTCTCACATTCTCACGTCCCTCTCCCGGCTCGCGCGGCTGTGGCTGGCTGCTGACCCTCGACCGTCTACTCACCAGTGAGAGGAAAATCGACCAGATCGAGAGCCGGCTCGGCAGTATAGAGGCTCTGCTCCGGTCCCTGGCCTCGCCCATCGCGCCCGTCGACCACAGCAGCCGCCATCACCACCATGTCGCCAGCACGCCGGCCACTGGCTGCAGCAGCAGCGGCGTTCCCACCGCCGCCTCGACCGCCGACTGCGAGAGCAGCGATGAGGAGCCTGCTTTTGGCGGGGACTCGGGCCTGACCGCCCAGACTACCTTCGCCAGCGAGTTCTTGGAAAAGGCCGTCAAGAGGACGTCGTTGCGCGAGGTCAACCCCAAGATGGAGGCCGCCCTCGCCAACCTCCGCCAGCTCGTCGAGATGCAGAAGCGTAGATCCATCAGCCACGGGCCTCGATTTCCGCTGCAAAAGGGTGTCCCTCCAGGCGGCGTTAGCAAGCTGCCCATGCCGCCGATGCCCGCAGTCGTCGCCCTGCTCAAGCATGCCAAAGGCAAGTCGCCCGCTACTCCGCCCCCTCCCGTAGACGATGAGGCCCCCCAAGAAGACTCCCTTGACATAGCCGGTTGCCTTGAGCTGACTCCCGTTCCCTGTCTCTCCCCCCCATAGCTGCGCCTCCGACTCTCTTCACCATCATGTGCTCCCTCGTGGGCCTCTCGGACTTTTCCAGCCTGTGTCGAATGGTGTACTTTGCAACCGAGGATTTCTCCGACGCAACCTTCACCATCGTCAACGCCATGCTGTACAATCTCTTCATGGAACAACACGCCCTGGCCACAGACCCCCTAGCCAGGGACGAATACCACGCCTATATGCAGCAATGCCGGGCAAACCTCGAGACTTGCCTCGCCAACACTCCACTCTTCCTCTCCGCCAAGGTCGAGAACGTCCAAGCTCTAGTGCTAGGCGTAAGCATCGCCACACCCCCCTTCCCCTCTGTGTACTGTCGCACTGCATCTCTAACGACGAGGAAACCGATCGCGCCAGGCCCTCTATGCCATCGACGTATCGCGGCCGTCGGTTGCCTGGCTTCTCAGTTGCATGGCGGCCCAGCTATGTCAGTCGGCTGGCTTCCATCGGTCCGAAACGCTCAAGCACGATTCGCCCGCCTCGGCAAAGTTGAAGCGGATCCTTTTCTGGCACGTATACACGTTGGACAAGGGCCTCGGATTGAGGTTGGGCCGTGCCCCCGTCATCAACGAGTGCGATATCGACATTCCTCGCGTCTTCGAGTTTGACGGCTTGGGACATTTCGAATCCAGTACGATCCCGACTCTCTGGGTCAAGATCAGTCATCTTCAGAGTCGCATCTATGAGCAGCTGTAAGGCTCAGCCCGTTTATCATCCCCCCTTTGCAGCCCTCTCTCTCCCGTCCTCCATGTCCAGAGATGGAAAGGCCAACAGCGACATATAGGTATAGCCCAGCCGCGCTGGCGAGTCCGCGGGCAGAGCTGGCCGATCGAGCCAGGGCGCTGGCCGAGGATTGCCGAAATCTTGAGGTCGAGTCGGAGCAGTGCCGAGAGCAGGTATACAGCTACCTCCGGGCTATCAACACGTCCGATATTGTCGACATCTTCTTGCGGGGCGACGAGGTTCAGTTCCAGGTCACCCTCACTCTCGTTTACCGCGTCATACCCGCACCAGAGGGATCCGTGAGCCGCTTCTGCGATGAGTGTCTCGAGGTGGCCCGCAAGGCCATGAAGGTCCATCAGCAGTGCACCGAGCTCACCATTTTGGGCAGTTATTTCAGGTCCATTTATGTCCACTGGTGAGTACTCTACGTGCCCGTTGATCTGTGCTGGACTGGCGGACGGGTTTCACGCTGACCAAGCCCGAATCCAAGGAACCTGCTGGTCACCCCTTTCGCCCCATTTTTCGTCCTCTTCTGCTACGTTATAGAGACATCGTCACTTGATGACCTCCAGCTCCTTCAAGAGTTCGTCTCCTCCCTGGACGGGTCACGTGAGACTTCGGAGACGATAGATAAGCTTTACCGCCTGACCCAAGTCATGGTCGACGTCGCCAGCCTGTACGTGGAAGCCAAGTCGCAGCAGCAGGACGACCACACCATGGTTCCGATCGGAGACGAATTCGAAATGTACCTGAGCCAGTTGGGATTCATGCCAACCGAAGACCAGCCCATGGCTCAGGCGCCGCAGAATAGCCGGGCGCCCCTTAGCGTCAATGGGCAAGTGGCGCAGATAGCAGACTGGTTCTCGGGGAACCGAAATATGATGGGCTTGCTGGAAGAAGACTTGTCGCAGATAGAGTCGTATCGGTGGATGCAGTAGCCGGACGCTGGGGCGATAATGCAGACAGTTTCGTACAGGTGGCCGCGGCGGAGCAGTCGCATCCTCCCATGAGCAGCGAGAGTGTGGCCTCGGCTTGCTGTATGTACGTGGCCTATCAATCCGTGGGGTAGCGAGGGTCGTAGCGTTCGTAGCCCTCGTCCTCGGTGGTGCTCTCCTCGGGCGAATCGGTCTGCTTGACAGAGGAGGTCGCGGTCGCCTCAACCTTCACTGGGGTCTCGGCGGCAGCAGCGGGTTGCGCCTCCTTGGAGGCGAAAGCGCTCTTGAAGCCACTTCGCTTGAAGCCCGGTTTCTTGCCGGCGCCCGCAGCCGAGGCGGACTGCGAGCCCTTGTCTTTGTCTTCGAACTTGATGCTGACAAGGCCGTCTGCCTTGGCCTCGGCTTTGCGGGCACGGGCGCCCGCATTCGGGTCTCGCACCATGGCCTTCATATCCTTCAGCCGCTGCTTGTGTGTGTGGTCATAGCTGCTGAGGTGCGCCTCGTATTCGTTCATTCGCGAATAGCCCTTGGAGCATAGAGCGCAGTAGAAGGATTTTTGCGCCTCCCGCGCCGACGACGTCTGCGGGGGAGGAAGCGTCTGGTGTCGCTGCGGACGGGGGATCAGTCGGAAGCCTGGAAGACCGATCTCGGGAGAGAGGGAGCAGGGAGGCTTACCGGAGGCATGTTGACGTCGGAGGCCGGCGTCTGCGACTATGGGCTGAGTATAGCGGAATCCACTGCCGGAGGGTTACCCCAGAAAGGCGCAGCAGCGAGAAATTGATGGCCGAATTCTACCGCCAGTAGGAGCCCGGAAGAGTGCCACGTTCGATTAGAGAGTCACGGGTCGACCGACGTTGAGGATGGAGGACGACAAAGGACTGCCCATGAACGAAATCCTGAGGTTGAAGCTGTAGAAAGATGCGGCTCTGCAAGCTTTCATGGATATTCCCATTAGGTAATCGGCCGCGCTTGGCGGTCAGGCGCGCGCCTCCGTCAGCCGCTGGGGCGCGGCAGGGACAGCCCACTGAGGACAGGGCAGTTTACTGCTGACACGCGCTATGGTCAGCGCTTCTAGCAGGATCGCGTGGCGGCCCGGGTGGGCTGAGTCGCTGAGCCTCCAAGGCTGCCGTGGCTCGGGAGCCCGAGGCTGCGGCCGTGGCTCGCCCGCTACAAGAGCCGAGTTCCGCTGCCCAACGAACGACAGGCCACCTAATGGACAGTGTCGACGTGCCCGACCTTGCCCTCGCACCATCACCAGTCGTTCCCGGACCTCAAGCGCTACGGATCCGATCGAGCCTGAGTTGGAACAGCAGCATCGTGCCTCGCCAGGTTGACGATGGAGACGCCCAGGCGTCTCGAGCGCCGTGACTCGCAGCAGACGCTGATTTCGCTGCTGCAGCTCGATCCATCGCCCATCGACACGCCGCCCTTCGCCGCATGGACGGACAAGGAGCTTCCGCCGCTGCCCGATGACAGGTCGGACGGCGGCGCAAGCCCCGTCAAGGCCGGCTCGACCGCTGGCGCGCCTGGACTCAGCAGCAGCGGTGGCCGCGGCGCCATCTTCTACCGTACGTCGCCCCGAAAGCCCAGCCGTTCCGTAACACGCCAAGCGCGGTGCAGGGCCAGATGAGTGCGGCTGTAGTGACAAGATAGCACGACAGTGACGCGCGCCCAGCGGTACTCGAGCTACGCCATGTCGGTCTTCATGTCGCTTCACCTCGCCAACGTCTCCCTCATCCCTCTGGCGACGCGGTCCGTCGCCGGCTCCGAGACGTACCTCCTCATGACGCGTGAGATCTACCAGACCTCCCTCACCGAGCCGTTGCTGGTCGCACTCCCCGTCCTGGCGCATGTCGGGTCGGGCCTGGCCCTGCGGCTGGTGAGGAGGTGGCAGAACATGCGGAGGTACGGGGGAGGCACGCCCGGCATGTACGCGCTGCATCGCGTCATGCAAGGAGACGTCAGGCCCGACTCTCCAGGCGTCCGGTTGTGGCCGCCGCTGAGCTACATCTCCCTGTCCGGCTACGTCTTCGCCGTGCTGTACTCGGCGCACGTCTTGATAAACCGGCTCCTGCCGCTGGCCGTCGAGGGCGACAGCTCCAACATTGGTCTGGCCTACGTGGCCCACGGTTTTGCCCGGCGTCCCGGCCTGTCTCTGGCCGCCTATGCGGGGCTCATCGCCGCGGGCTGCGGCCACATGGTCTGGGGCGCGGCCAAGTGGCTCGGCATGGCCACCTCAACTGGCGGTTGGGCTGGAAAGGGGAGAGGCATGGTCGACAACAAGACCAGGAGGCAGCGCCGGCGCGTGTGGATGAGCATCCACGGCGTGGCCGTGGCCGTGGCCGCGCTGTGGGCTGCGGGCGGGCTGGGCGTCGTAGCCCGAGGGGGCGCGGCGCAGGGCTGGGTCGGCAGAGTCTATGACGATATGCTGGCCACGGTCCGGCTGTGACGAGCAAGCCGTCGGGGTGGAGCGGAGAAAGTCGCCAAGGCGGTGGACGTCCGCCGGCGGGAAATGAAGAGCCCCAAGGCGAAATTTGCGAACGGCGTCGCGGGATGCGCGTCTATTTTCGTCCTCTCGACAGACAACCCACCGCACTCGGCACGACGGACAGGCGGTCGGCGTTTGGGTTTTAGACGGGGAGCACGCTAGGACTGGTTTGACGCTTCACGTATGTATCTCGATTAATCAACGAACAGTAGCAGTCGATGGTGTTGACGGACAAAGCCACCCAGGGCCTCTCTCTGACTTGGCCGCGGCGCCAATCTCGCAACAATGCCCTGATGTTGGCAAGGGCGGACGGCTGACGAGCGAAACAAGCAATTCTCGTGTGCGCCTTGTCTTGGGACACGGAAGAGCCGTCAGTCAACGGCCCAACAGCCAAGAGATCAGCCAGCAGCGCCCCGGGGTCCTGGCGCGCCTCGGCTGGACGGCTGCAGGCGCGAAGGCCCGAGACATGACGGCAGCGGCCGGTGATAGTGCCTGGACGAGGCCTGTCGTCTCGCGGCTGGAGGCCTTCGGTCTCCCCCTCCCCCCACACGGACGCCACGGCTTCTCTCCTCGTCTTGTCGCCCTGGTGGCGACAAAGGAGGAGCAGCAGAGACGAGAAGACGGAGGAGGGACGGCTCAGGAACGAAGACGGAGGCAGCAGAGAGAAGAGACGAGGCGCTCGTCCCCCGCGTCAAAGGACGCCGCGCGTGGCCCGGCGGCGCACGCGTGTCTCGTCTGGCGGTTACATCGACAGGCGACATTGACCCCGGCACTTGGACTCTGTCCCGCTCGGCAGAGTAGAATAACGGTAGCTGCATGAAGCATTTCAATTGACGATACCGTGAATGTGTACATACATACAACCAACATTGCATGGATCCATGGATATGTGCAAGCTAAAGTATGCGCCTTTGCAAACTAGTAGTACTGGACATGCATGCGCAGGGGCACGTCCTGCTCCCCCTCGAAATCCTTCTCCCTTACCCCATCCAAGTCACTCTCTTCCGTTTCCTGTACCACTACGTACATCGAACTTTGCGTCCTCTTTGTAACCTCCGTACTATTTCGCTTCTTCCTTTTTTGGCGCCCCCACGGCATGCCTATTTCCTCGCCGAAGACGTCTCACCAGCGGCGCGGCACCAGCGCGAATCCGAGCGTCGCGACGAAGATGCACGGCCCGCGGCCGCTGCTTGGACGCCAAGTGAGCTCAAATACCAGGAGCGAGGCTTAGAGGCTTGGGGTGCGGTCCTATGCCCGGGGTCCATGCCCTTGTGGTCCCTTGGCAGCGGTCCCGCGTGCCTCTGCCGAGGCTGTAATTTGTGTAGGATTGTGCTTACGTAGGGAGAGTCGTCGAAGCTTCAATTTCATCTCCCCTTGAGCTTGTACGCACATGGAACTCGGTACAGCTTGCAAGTAGGATAGGGATAGATCAGTCCTGTGATACGAGTTTGATATGCGAACAATGGGAGAACATGTCCCAAGATCTACTTTGTATACTTGAAGCAGTACTGTATATATATGGTCTGTTTAGCTCAGGACTCCCTTTCTATGCTAGTTGCAACCGCATGCCAACCATCTACTTTTCCGCGGCTCTCGGGTTGTCCCTGCTATCATCTACCAAGTGAAGCATCCATGCACAGACCGCGGAACCGTCTCCTCCTGCGGGATACCCTCGAGGTAAGATAGTGGTCTCCGCTACCCGCCCCGATCCCCGTGCTCGGGGGGCGGAACGATGCCCTTCACGCCGCTCGTCGACTTCCGTGACACCGGCTTCTCCCATCGAGGCATCTGTTCCGCTAGCCAGGACGGGAATTTGGCAGTGGCCGTTGTGGATGGGGCGGGGAGGCGTCCAGGCCCCGTTCGTGAGACGGCTCGTGTCGAGCGGAGTCGTGAAATGGACCCTTCCTTAATGCACCTGTTAAATCGCATGACTCGTCCGGCCAGACCCGTTTTTGCTCGCGACGTACACGTAGGCATTCTCCCTGACCTTTCGGGGCGTCAGGTTCAAAATGTAGTGCGAGAATGACTCGACGAAACGGACGCACAACTCGGTGTCTCCGCCGCCGGACAAGTCAGGAGGGTCCAGCAGGCCTTATCACACGATCCTGCGGCGGCCTACCTGAGCATCGCAGCCTCGACCTTTTCCGGACTGGAGTCTCGCGGCCGGCGAGGACCGCGGCGGTCTTTTGTCTTGTCCGAGAATGCTCCCGTCCGTGATCCAGCTCTTGCTGGCCGCAGTCTGGCTCTTACTGTTCCGTTACTGCCAGATTCACTCGTACGCCGATCCGACCTCGTACTTCTTCGACGAACAGCGCGCCTTGGCCCTCGAATACACGGCGGTACGGGAACGGGAAGCGGAGGATTTCCTCGAATTCGCCGCGACGGCGACTCGGAACGACACGGGCGTCGGCGTGCCGACGTCCAACCGCATCTGCCTCGGCATACCGAGCGTCCGGAGAGAGAGGGAGCAGTTCTTCGCGCGGACGATTGCTTCGCTGGTCGACTCGATAGGCGCCCAAGAGCGACAGCTGCTGTACATCGTCGTCTTGCTGGCGGACGAGGACCCGCAGCTGAACCCGGCCTACGGCCAGCAATGGGTCGACTACATCGCCGACGAGGTCTTGGTCTACGCGGACCCGGCAGGCCCGCCGGGCGGTAGCAGCCGCTATCGTCGGCTCGAGGCCAAGCAGGCGGCGCTGACGCGAGACCAGCACATGCGGCTCGACTACGCGAACCTGATGGACGCCTGCGTCGCGCGCGACTCCGACTACTTCGTCCTGCTCGAGGACGACGTCATGACCTCGAGGGACTGGCTGGCGCGGCTGCGCGGCGCGCTCGCGCAGATGGCCGCCGCGACCGGGCGCAGGGACTGGCTGTATCTGCGGCTGTTCCACGCCGAGATGTACCTCGGCTGGAACGCGGAGGAGTGGCCGTCGTACCTGGCGCACGCCCTGGTGGTCTATCTGGCCGCCGGCACCGTGGCGCTGCTCCTGCGGCGGCGGGCGACCGGGGGAGCGCCCTTGCGGCTCGTCAAGGCCGGCCGGCTGCAGTCGCGGCCGCTGATGGCGCTGCTGCGCTTCAACTTCTGGTTCTGCGCCTTCACCCTCCTCTACTTCAAGGCCGGCCGGATCACGGTCGGTCGGTACGGCGAGGGCGTGCACGAGATGGACAAGTACGGCTGCTGCGCGCAGGGACTGGCCTTCCCGAGCCGGCACCTGCAGACGCTGAGCTCGGCCTTCCGGGCGACCGAGCGCGATCTCCCGGTCGACTCGCTGATCGAGGCCGTCGCGGACGAAAGGGGCCTCGGCAGGTGGATGATGGTCCCCAGCGTGCTGCAGCACGTCGGTGCCAGGGGCTCATCTGCCGCGGGCGGGAGCCTGAAGACGACGCTGAACTACAGCTTCGAGAGGCAGCATTCGAGCTGAGCCGGGCCGTCGTCCGCTTCGGCTGGTGGTGGTGAGGCTTGCTGGAACGACGTCGTCACGATCACGTCTGCGATGCCTGCCTATTAATATATGTACCGCGTATTTATAGTGGCAATGGATGTGTTACGAAGTGCGCCCGAGGAAGCGATGGCGGCTAACAGGGGGGGTCTCGGCGGCTCTGAGCGGGTGCTAAATACTGGAGTACCTGTCTGTGTCTTGAGATGTAAACTTACCTAAGTACATCATACGCGGATTCGAGCAATAGAGGTACTTGTCCTCGCACTGCTCGATGCATCATGCATCCTATCTGCATGTAACCTCACGTGCGTCCAGCGAATCCGCGTCTGCTCTGCCGCTACTTTAGTCGGTCGATCAACTGCCTACTAGTAGCCAAGCTACACGCTGCCTGAGGCCTCTATTACCGATGCCATCCCGTCCTGCTGTCCCTGATCTCCCTCGCCCTCTCCATCCTGCTGCTCCTCCATCGCCGCCGCCGCCGCCTCCCTGAAGCGCCCACGTCCCTCGGCCTTGCCAACGATTCAAGACGAAGCTGAAGAGCTCGGGTTCTCGAACAAGTCGACGCCGACGATCCGGGGCCGCCCGCCCGCGAGCACAGCAGGCCGAACGGCCGGCCCGCTCCTCCCAAATGGCCATGATCCCGGCCAAGCGGCGGTCCGAGGGCGACGAGACCCGCGCGCGCGAGCCCGCCAAGCGCCCGCGGCTCGCCGACGACGCGGCCTCGGCCCTGCCGCCCGCCGCGCCGTCCCGCGACATCGTCTCGACCCTGTCGGACGAGCTGCTCGTCCGCATCCTCTCCTACATGGACGAGCGGGTTCTGCTCGACATCTCACCCGTGTCCAGACGCTTCCATCGGCTCACGTCCGACTCGCAGCTGTGGCGCCCTCACTACTATCGCCGCTTCGTCCTGCCGCGCGCCCACCGCATCCCCGGCTTCCGCGCCGCCGCCGCCGCCGCCAACACCCGTATCTCAGCCGTGACCACCGATGCCTCGTGGCCTAGCCGACGAGGCCCGGTCGACGCCGACACGTACGACGAAGTCGATTGGAAGAAGCAATACAGGTTGCGGTACAACTGGGCCCGCGGCAGGTGCGCCGTCGATCAGCTCCCGGTCCACGACATGCAGCTCGACCGGCTCCCCGGGCGGCAGACACTGGTCAAAGTCGTCCAGGGGCTCGCCGTCACGGCCGACAGCCAAGCCGGCCTCCGCGCTTGGGACCTGAAAACGCGCAAACTGATCGCCCAGACGAGCCTCGTCGTCGGCCACGACACGGCGGTACGGCCGACCTGTCTGGCCGCTGACGATCGGCCGCACGCTTCCGGCGTGCTGGACGTATCGGCCGGCTTCGAGGATGGTACCTTCGGCATCTGGAGGCTGGACGTCGGACGGCGGGAGCTGACCATAGTGTTCCGGCAAGCCAAGAGCTACGTCGGCCAGCTCGTGGCCTTGGCTTACAGGCATCCGTACGTAATCGTGGCCACCCGTCTGGGCTTCATCTCGCTCTACACCTTTGACCGCTTCGACGACGACGGTCCCGAGCCCGACAGCGCTGCGGCCGAAGCCGGCCTCCCAACGGGCGAGACGGCCGATTCCCGATACAAGGGCGGCGGCGGCCTCCCGCCGCCGCGACAGCTGACGTCACTCAAGTCGCACAGCTCGCGGCTGCCGCTCGCGCTGTCGATCCGTAGGACGGCAAGCTCGGTGGTGGCGTCGATCGCCTACACCTTCGACGCCATGGGCGGCTGGGCCATCGGCATCCAAGACCTCGACATCACGCGCCCCGGCTCAGGTCCGTCGAGGCCTAGCATTGTCAGCTCAAGGGTGGCGTACACGCTGCCGACGCAGACGCGCAAGCCGGCCACGCCGTCTCCCGAATCGACGCCCGCGCGGCCCGCCAAGGCCGACGGCGACCGTGACGAGGATGGACCGGTGCGGCTGTGCTACAGCCATCCCTATCTCCTCGCCACGCTGCCGGACAACTGCATGGTGCTCTACCTGTGCACGTCGACGGCGACCTCGCTCTCCATCTCGGCCGGCCTGCGCCTCTGGGGCCACACGTCGGGCATCTCCGACGCCGAGATCACGCCGCGCGGGCGGGCCGTCAGCGTCAGCAGCCGCGGCGACGAGATCCGGCTCTGGGAGCTGGAGGGCCGCGCGGGCGGGACCAGCGTCGAGGTGCGGCCGCGGAGCCAGGTCGGCGACGCGGCCGGAGTGCCGTG
>NJEV01000160.1:0-33249 GCA_002591385.1 Cordyceps sp. RAO-2017 | reverse complement strand
ATGGGCGTCGCCGAGGAGGCGGGGCTTGGGCCGGGTAAGAGGCTGCCGCTGCCGCCGCCGCCCCCGCCGCCGCGGCCGTCATCATCGTCGTCGGCCGAGGGAAGCGCGGCCGAGGAGCCCCTCAATGAAGGCGAGGGCGGCGCCAAGGCGGCGCAGGCGGAGGAGGCGCCGCGGCCGCGCGTCCGGCTCGACAAGGAGGCGGTGCGGCGGTTCGTGGCGGCGCACCGCATCAGCCTCGACAAGGCGTGCGACGCGCACGGCTTCGTCGCGGCCGGGGGGGAGGCGTGATCGGAGGCATGGACGCGGCGGACGGCCAGAGACGGGGCGAGGAGGCCGGGCGCAGGTGTAAGCGTGAGACGAAGCAGAGATAAAGTACACAACCGAGACGCTGAGGACTGTGCGTGTAGATACGGAGTAGAGGCAGGCACAACATGGAAAGCAAAATAGATGATACTCGTGAGAAGAACCTAGACGAGGACGATGTCGACCGGGTAGGCAGATATATACATAGGAGAAGAGGCAGAGAAGGTGTATTACTAGCAATACGATAAGGAAACGTACGAGGCAGAGATGGCACGGTATCGAAGCGAGGTAAGCCACGCACGCGCAAAGAACCAAGACGAGGACGATATCAGCAGACACGACGCAGAGACGGGCCCGGCATCGAAGGCCAAGCAGATGCACACACAGGAGAGCAGAGACGCGTCCAAGCCAACAAGCCGGGCCCCGTAAGCCAAGACGGAGACAAGCCAAGCAGAGGCCTCTCACAAGGAGAGGTGGAGGACGCAGGCGTCAACACAAAGGTGTACAGGCGCGAAGCAGAGCCTCGAAGCCAAGTCAAGACCACCACGTGAAGGAGGCAGAGATAGAGAAGGCGAGTACGGCGGTGGATAGGAAATCGAGAGCAATGCGCACCGAGAGGCTGGGCAGCAGGCGCATGGAAGAAACAGACAGAGATGAGCGGAGTGAAAGACTCGTCAGAAGCGGCGCAGGTAGGAACGCGCAAGAGACCACGCCAGGCAAACCGTCACGTGCCTCCTCCAGGCAAGGCGGAAAAGGGGGCAGACGACCGAGTCGAGAACGGGAGTAGCACAGGAGCAGCCGAGCCGAGCTGAGCTGCGCGCCCCGTCCGAGCTGCAGCTGTCCAGCGTAGCAGCGCGCCGCCGGTCAACGGGTACGGGCTACGGGTACGGGCTACGGGTACGGGCTACAGCGACAGGCTACAGGTACAGGCCACAGGTACGGGCCACAGCACAGCTCGCGTCCCGACGCGCCGGCGCGAGCCTAAACCTTAAGGCAACAACCACGGCGGGCGATGCGCCGGCCCGGCATCGGCCGCGACGCCGTCCCGAGCCATGCTTGCTTCTTCTCGTCATAGCTGCGGATGGACAGACACGCACGCACCGCACACGATTTGCCAATGCTGGCTCCTGTCATAAGAGTCACTCAAAAAAGAAAAAAAAAGAAAGCTCACCAGCTCCGTACCACGGCCGCGTCTCACCGACGCATTCCCGTGCAAGGGCGAGAAAATTTTTTCTCTCCACCACCCCCTGACCACCCCCCTTTTCCTCCATCGCCCCCCCCCCCCTGCCCCATCTCGGAGACCGAGGCGCGCCTCTTCCCATCTTTCTCTTGTCTCGAGCCAAAGCAGGTCCGTCTGCGAAGACGACGTTCATGTAGAGCCGGTCGGCGCAGGCGCTAGTGGAGACGGTGGCCGGTACGTCTCATGCAGAAAACAGGCGAGGCGAGAGACCAGATGCAGAGCCGCATGGCCAGAGACACGACGTCCAGCCGCGCCTGATGCGACCTGCGCGCGTCTCGCTCGCCCGTGCCCGTCCGTCCATGGAAATCTCGTCCTGGCTGTCCCTGCTGCTGTCCGCCGTGAGCCAGCTGACCGAGTCTAGACGTCCAAGGCTGCCGTCCATGCACCGCGCCGCAGGGGACTCGTCGACGGCCTGGTCGGGGCACTCGCCCGGGGGTCAACGAGCTGTTCGGTCAACGGGCTGTTCGCTCAACGGGCTGTTCGGTCAACGAGCTGTTCGTCCGTAGCTCGTCGTCCGACCCCCGTCCGTCTGGCCGGGAGGTGCGGCCGCTCTTTATACTCGTCCGTCCTGCCTCGCCCGCGCCTGCTGCTCGTCCGTCAGAAGCGTCAGCCCGTCCGTCGGGCGCATCCCGAACTCACCCGACTCGCCCCGATGCCTCGCCATCCTTGTCTGATCCACCCACGTGTTGCTCGCCCTCTCATTCGGCCCTTGTGCCCGTCAAACGGAGCCGCCATGTGGGGCTGCCTGATCCTGGTCGCCACCTCTTATTTGCACTCGTCGCCTTCATGCTCTCTCTTCTTTATGCCTCAGACGCAGAGTTTTCATCCTCCATGCCATGCCGCATGCCACAAGCTTCTTGTGCCGCACATATATGACCCGTCGCTGGCAGTCAGCTCGTCCCGGGCACCAAAAAGAAGAAACAACAGAGGGGGGAAAGGGGGGACAGCGTCACGTAGAGCGAGGCCGTCACTTTCGCGTCGTCGTCGTCGTCGTCGTCTCTGCTCGCTCGGCTTCGACTTCTCTCGGCTTCGAGTCCCGCCTCGTCTCGTCCTTGTCGTAGTCGCCATCGACCGCAAAGCCGTGATTCGTCTGCCGTGCCGTGCCGTATCGCTCGCTGTACCATCAGCATGGTCCGCCAGTCTCGTCGTCACTTCTGCTGAGTGAATCCACCCGGTTTGCCCCGAACGGCTACCGGCCCGTGCGAGCCCATCCTCCCCCGGCCGCATTCGCACACCCTCCTGAGCCCTCGCCTTCGCTCCCCTGTTGGCTGTGAAAATCTCCCTCCCTCCCCTTTTCACACGTCTTCTTCCTCCCGGCTGACGCTTCCCCCTGACCAGACCCCCCATCCAACCCCGAGTGTGGACCTCCCTCTCGTTTCCCTCCCCCAGCTTGGTCTCCTTCTCTTCCCTCTTCTTCCCACACCTCTTCCGCACTTCCCCTCTGCCTCCGACTGTCCACGTCAACTCCAACAGCTCACACTCTCTCCTCTTCCTTCCCACCCACATCACCACCATCACAATGGCCGCCGCTCGTGTCGTCGCCTCCCGTCTGGCCTCTCACATGGCCACCAAGGCTGCTCGCCCTGCCCTCCGAGCTCCCGTCTCCGCCGCTGCCAAGCGCACCTTCACCGGTAAGCCCCGAGAAAAACTTTTTCCTCGCTGCTCGAGCTCGGCGGCGGTCCTCCGAAGGCCAATTGGTCGGCCCCCTGGCTGACATCACATCCCTTCAGCCTCTGCCAGCCCTCTCCAGACCCTCAAGCGCCAGCAGGCCAACGGCCTGCTCCAGGCCACCGCCCGCAATGCCTTCCGCACCCAGCGCCGTGCCTACTCCTCCGAGATCGCCCAGGCCATGGTCGAGGTCTCGAGGAACCTGGGTATGGGCTCCGCCGCCATCGGTCTGACTGGTGCCGGTATCGGTATCGGTCTCGTCTTCGCCGCCCTCCTCAATGCTGTCGCTCGTAACCCTGCCCTCCGCGGCCAGCTCTTCTCGTACGCCATTCTGGGTTTCGCCTTCGTCGAGGCCATCGGTCTCTTCGACCTCATGGTTGCCCTCATGGCCAAGTTTGTATGTCGATCCGTCCGAGCTCCCTCTGGCTCGCCGCCGAGACTGACGCGTCCTGCCAGACCTAAATCGCTTCCCACTCGCTTGGGAAAGCTCCTGCCGCTCGACGGAGCTGCAATGCCGGGGAAGAATAATGAGCGTTGCTTTTGTGTGGAATCTGGCTGGCTTGCCACATGAATCCAACCCGCCGTCCTGCAACATGGGAGGCGGGGATTGCGTTATAGACGGCATAGACACGGGGGGCGACGCCGATAGAGAACGGACGTCGTCCTGGTTATAGAGCTCGGACATAGACTGGGCATATATCTCCCCAGATCCGATGTGTAAAATAAAAAAGCCCCATTCACAACCACGTGTAATGGAGAGAGAGAGTCGTTTCCTCGCCGACCGGTGCTACAAATGGATCGTTTCGCCATGTGCTCGTCGGCCTGTACCATCGTCTTCCTCAGACTTGAGAAAGTAATGTTTCGTCACCAAGTCACCGCAGCCGACCCCTGTTCGAGCACTTGGGGTATCATGTACGCCATCGTCCAGCTGTTCGAGAGTGTGGAGGAGCTTCCACATCCAGCTGCTGCTCGGCTCCCTGCCAGCCTGGGGAAGCTGGGGCCGAGGCCGACGGGGTCCGCGCGATCCTGGCCGGCACTTGCCTCCAGTTCCTAGCCGCGGCTGTCTGGTAGACCAGTGGCACGTTGCTTGCTGCTCACCCAGCTGCCACTGAGCCGCGTGGCCTGAGCAATAGAGACGGGTATAGCACGACCACGCTCGCTGCCTGATGCCTGTTTTTCCAGGCATGTATTGGTGCTTTGCTCCCGGATCCACGACTGAAGCTCCACACGGTGCCAAACTGCGCATCCGCCGCTCCTGGATCCCGCCATTGCGCCCGGGGTCCCACTTGACGACGATTAATCGTGCGCAGACGGGGACGGCCACTGGCCGCGAGAGAGGGGAGGTTCAGGGGAGGGGTGCACGAGCAAATAAATTCTGAACTGCCACCAACGACGTTACCCCATGGTGGAGCTTGACGGGCATATGGCGCAATGAAGCATAGATGCGCTCCGGACTTCAGATCGCGGGGATAAGATCGAAAATGCCCTTGAGAGGAGCGACGAGGGCAACTGACCACGTTCAAGCTCCGTCGAACATCCGACTCCTTCGAAGCTGGACCGAATAACACCATGGTATTCCGTTGCTTCGGATCAGATGCGGATCAAAGAGATTGGGCACCAACTGCAATTGCCTCGACCCGGACGAGATAACGACGGTCCTTGGACGAGACGAAAGGAGAAAAGCCGGGCCGACAGAAGCGTTCGATGTTCCGAACGTGGGAAGAGTCGTTGAGACGGCAACCGAGTGGCCGCAAGCTCAGCGCTGCCATCGTTCGGAGCCTTTGACGCGAGGGCATTCTCGTCGGCACAGCAGCAGGGTCTGCCTGTGCTTCCCCGCCCTGTGGCGGCCCAGAGTCGGACACAGGCAGCGCCCTCAGCCCGGGGAGAAGCGCTTCTCGAGCTCTGTCCATCGTAGACAGACGCTCGCCGACGGCCAGCGCAAGTTGTTTTCGTCCAGCAACCCGTCAAGGGCTTCGGCACAGGCAGGCATCGGAGCTTGGGACGAAGCTGGCTTTCACACCAACTCCCTCAACCCTGAACGGGTTTCGTGGACATGACGCCCTCGTCGCTGCTGGGTCAAGAGGGTGTGTCAGCGCCATCGTCGCGGACCCTAGGCCACTAGCGGGCGATGCTCACTTACAGCCGGCCGGCACAGAGTGTCGGGGGCCATTGTCAGCGCAAGCCTGGAAGCGCGACATGGCGAGCGCGCAAGGCAGCGCGTTCCAGCAACGGCTGGCGATGCTCTCGTCGAAGCGGCTGCCGAGCAGAAGAAGAGAGGAGTGCAGTCGGGCGGCTGGTCGGGCGAAGGGGAGGGAGCATCCCCTCACCTTCCCCTCACGAACAGTCACATGACTTCCGTGCCACCCCCCCCCCGAGCCTTGCAGCGCCGTCGCCAGAAACAGGGCCAGGCAGCAGACAGAGAGGGAGGAATCGGCTGATGTGTGGCCGTCGTAAGATTGTGCCGAGTTGTCGAGCGACAGGTTTCGCCTATGTAAGGCAAGGTAAGGTGACCTGCGCTCCCCGCCCGCCAAAACCTTGAGGGTGTCGGCTCGCTCTGTCATGTGTGCGACTTACAAGCATACAGTTGCTAACTTGCTTGGCCCTTGGCCCTTAGGAGCAGCAGTATTTACGTTTAATATCCATCGATATTTACTTGCTGGCGAGCCAGAGAAGGGCGGACGGCAACGGCGTCGGAGCAGACGGACGGCACCGCCTCCCAAGTCAGTCGTCGCCGTCCCCTCGGCCCTTCGCCGTCCGGTCCACTCGTCTCTCTCCCGCCGCTGCGGACGCTATCCGCAACTCGGCACGCCATGTCGCCTCGTGTCCGGCAACGTCAAAGTCAAAAGGGATACACAGGGCAAAGTCAGTCCGCGCTGCAGGTGGAAGGCCAGTTTCCGCCGTTACCCATCACATTCTTGCCCTCGGCATCTCCTCTGCGGACGCGAGTCCGTCGCCAAATTTTATTCTCCTCACGGCTGCTAGAGACACGGACTACCGGGCGCGGCCGGGCCCTCGGCCGGTCGGCCGGCGGTACCCTGGGCCGAGAGCGGATCCATTCTCCTGCGCCCCTTGTTGCCCTGGCGGCGATACGTCGCTTGTGACCGACTGCTTGCGCGCCCTGTCTGGCGCTTCACTTCTTGAAGGTCGCGCTCCTCTCGCCCCGTATGGGCGGCGCTCTTCGTGCCCCCTTTAAGCCGTCGTCCGCCGTCTTCGCGTACGGGTCAAAGACCTTCTTCACCTCCCGCCCCGCCCCGCCCGCCTCCCGTTTCCCGTGCAAGACCGAGGGAGCCTTGGAGTAGTCGAACGGAGCCTCCGCCTCCTCCTCGCCCTCCTCCACACGCCCCTTCTCTCTTTCCTGCCGCTTCTTGGCCTTCCGTGCCATCCGCTCTTCCCGTCGTTTTGCCGCCTCGCGTTCCTCTCGCTCCTGATGCTTGCGTTCCTTCTTTCGCTGCTTCTTCGAGGCCTTGGGCCCGTCGTCCTCGACGGCGATGAGCTCGCTGCTCTCTTCTGGAGCCTCTTCGTTGACGCCGGAAGTCTGTTCCTCGTCCTCTGAATCCTCGTCGTCTTCGTCCTCCACCGCTTCTGATTTTCGTTTCCTGCCCCTCTTCAAGGTAAACTCCTCATCCTTGTCCTCTTCCATGGGATCCACGCCCGTTTCGGACGTCTCCAACTTCGCCTTGGCATCGGCGACCAATGTTTGTTCCTGGTCCGCCTCGCCGCCGACTTCATCGCCCGGATCGCCTCCTGTTGCGGAATCTCGTACAAACCTTTGCCACGGGAAGGGCAGGGCGTCGTCCTGTCCTCCGGGCGTCTGTTCCGCCGCTTCCCAGCGCGTGCTGATGGGCATGTCTCCGAAGAGCCGTGATTGCGACAGGCTTTTGAACACGACGTCGCCTTGGGGCGGTGACCAGGGTGCTGAGGCCTGGGGCAACATGACGGACGCGCTAGGCTTCGAGGCAGAAACGAAACTTCCGGGCGCGAGGAAGTGAAGTATGTTGGGTCCACCTCTTGCTTTTGCCCTGCGTATCAGATCCCATACTTCCTGCAGGCGAGCCTTGGCCAGCGGCGCCGAGAACGGCACCAGGCTGTGCAGCGCCTTGACGTCGGGCGGATTGATGCGCGCGATTTCGAGGACGTTGGTCGTGCCGAGAACGAAATTGGGGCTCTCGTCCACTTCACGCGCCGTCCTGTCCCTCCACTTCCAGAGTGCCCGGAACACGGCGAACTGCTCGCTGCTCGCAATGGCGTCGGCTTTTTTGAGAATGAGGTTGTACCAGCCGCGCGACCCCTGTCCAGACTCTTCGTCGTAGTCCGGGTGCTCGTTGCGCGAGAGGGATAGTTCCTTGGACTCCTGAAGCACGCGGCCGATGAGGTCGGTGTCCGGGCTGCTGCGGTCGGACGCAGAAACTAGCTCGTTGCGTAGGCAGTCGTATATGTAGAGAAGATAATGCGTGTCGGACCGAGCATAGTGCATCATATCCGGGGGAATCGGCCTGTTGAGCGGTCAGTGACTGAGACGAGGCTGTGGCAGAGTCGGGACAGGGCCTTTACCGTATCCTCCAGTCGGCCAGCTGATACTGCTTGTCGGCGTTGAAGTTGACAAATTTGGAAAGCAGAAACGCGAGGCTCTTTCCGGGGTAAGAAAGGGCGCGACAAGCGAAGTAGCTGTCGAAGAGGCCGTTCACGTAGAGACCCAGGTCTCGCTGCAGCCAGACCATATCCATGTAGGCGCCGTGAAAGACCTAGAGATGGCGAGGCGTGAGCGGTTGTACGGGCAGAACTCGGGGGAATCTCACCTTGACAATGCTCGGGTCGGCAAAGGCTTCGTTGAGGACCTCGAGCTTGTGGCGCCAAGGCTGCAGCGTATCGACGATCCAGTCCTTTTCGCGTGTGCTGACTTGCATCAAGCAGACGAGGCCGTTGTATGTCCTGAAGTCGTGGTGTTCCAGATCCACAGCAATCTCCTTGGCCCGTTTCAAGTCCTTGAGCATATCCAGCACGCCTTGGTAAGAATCTACCCATATGGCAGATGTTGATTCGCCGGGTTGAGGGGGAATCGGCTCGGCAACTTTGAAGAGGCGTTTCGGATATTCTATGCTGGTGATTTCTGCCTCGTACGGGTGTTTGTATCTGCATCATGGGCGTGCAATCAGCATCTTGGTCGCGTAATTTCTTTTTAAGGAGGGGGGGGGTCAAAAGTACTGGAGTGCACCGGTCTCTCCCGTGAACGTGACGAGACTCTGCTCCAAGGCAACCGTCGCGTGTGGCTTCTTCGTGATGAAGGGCTTCCAGGGCGACTTGGGAAAGTTATCCGGCTTGCGCTCGAAGTGCACCTGGGGCTTGGTGATGTTGGCGTTTCTGATGACCTTGCCCGTCGACTTGGTTGGCTTGGAACTCGATGCCTGCTGGCGTGAGGTCAGACTCGAACTCGTCGGTGATATACGACTTGGGGGAGAAGACGGACGGATTCGGCGCCTTGAGGTTCCCTCCGCTTGATCAGGCCGGTAAACTCGTCGAGCGCGGTGTCGGCCTTCTCGAGGACTGAATCGACGACATCGACGACCGCCTGCCACTTCATGTCGATGTCCTCGACATCCTCCAGCTTTGGCGGCTTGGCATTGCAAGCTCGAGCGGCGGACTGCAGCAGGCGCGTCGACAGGCGGAGAACGCGCGAGGCCTGGTCGTCGAGCTGCTCGGCGGTGTCGGGGTTGGCGGTGCGCTGGAAGGACAGGTCCTCGGCGCCGAGGCGATTGACGACCTTGACGGTGGAGACGAGGGACTTCTGGATGCCTTCCTGCAGGGCCTTGAAGTCCTGAGGTGACTTCATGGCAGAAGAGGCGGGGATGAAGGAGATGCCGAGGTGGTCTGCGCAAGCGCCGTTACTGGCAGCTGGATGTGAACGCTTGAGAGACGAAGAAAAAGTCGGGCCTGCGCGCGCGCTGCTTATCGATAAGAAACGGGCGGCGGGACTGGGATTCCCTTTGCGGCTAGCGTCGTTGGGATGACGTCTATTCCTCTCTACCTCGCACAGTCTCATCAGCCTGCGACGCTCACAGCTGACTTCTTGTTTGCACGAAGATGGGAGATGCCCTGCAGCGGGTCGGACGTCGTCCCTGTTTTACTGCCAGAGGCGAGAGCCGAACCTGATCGAATCGACACCCAACCCTGGGATGATTTGGTCCGGACGCAAGAGGCGCAATCGCGGACGGGGCCTCGAACCACTGATGATTGGTCGCGGCGCGGTGCTCCGTCACGATGAACACATGCATGGGCAGAGGTTCAACAGGGAGGGTGTGATGGGCCGGGGACGCCTTCAGCAGCCCAGGGCGCACGTACGTATGATGTAAAAGGCTTCTGGAATTCCCACTGCGACATGAATTCCCTGTCATAGAGAGGAAAGACATGTCGACTGCGAATGCGAATACTATTCACCTACTGGGGCAAGGCTTCTGGCACCATTTTGGCGGTGGGGGCCAACTCGCTGCCCCTCCGAGCCCCTCCACGCAACTCAACTCTCTTGGTGGCGCGCGCACTGATAATCGGTGCACCCACTCGCCCTTGGCCCGACTTCGAGGCACGCCTCGTCTCCGCTCCGAGAACAAAGCAACAAAGCAACCTTGCCCGCCCTCGCCGCTGGTTCTCTCTCGGTCAGTCCCTGGGAGAACGATTCTCACGATTTTCACCAGTAGCAAGTTCCAAAGTCGCCACAGTGGCCGCCCGGTGGAAGCTGTCTCTTTCGCTGCGGTCCTCGGCCTTGCCTCTTCAGCCTCTGGCCGACGACCGCGCCCTCGACCGTCGCCAATTACCGAACCGCCTCGTCCCCCGCGCGTGCTGTCCCTCCGCTTCGCCCAAGAGGCGCCCAAGAGACCCGTCCGCGCAGCCAGTACTTGATCTTGGCCGCCGCCTCGGCCTCCGATGACAATGACGGCGTCGACGTCGGCCGTCGCTGACGACCACGATGACCAGGCCTCCTCGGGCCGCCTTCTGCTCCTCTCCAACCGGCTGCCCATCACGATCAAACGGTCGGAAGATGGGAGCTACTCCTTCTCCGTGTCCTCGGGCGGCCTCGTCACGGGCCTCAGCGGCCTGGGCAAGACGACCAGCTTCCAGTGGTACGGCTGGCCGGGGCTCGAGGTGCCGGAGAATGAGGTGGACGGCATGCGGAGGCGGCTCAAGGACGAGTACGGCGCCCACCCCGTCTTCATCGACGACGAGCTCGCCGACAGGCACTACAATGGCTTCTCCAGTGAGCAAGGGCCCGCACGCCGCGTTTCGCCGAAATCTGGCGTCGCTGACTGACGGCGCCCCCTCCAGACTCGATCCTGTGGCCGCTCTTCCACTACCACCCCGGCGAAATCACGTTTGACGAGTCGGCCTGGGCGGCGTACCAGGAGGTCAACCACCTGTTCGCCAAGACGGTGATCCGGGACGTCCAGGACGGCGACCTGATCTGGGTGCACGACTACCACCTCATGCTCCTCCCCCAGATGCTGCGGGAGGAGATGGGCCGGTCGAGGAAGAACGTCAAGATCGGCTTCTTCCTGCACACGCCCTTCCCCAGCAGCGAGATCTACCGCATCCTGCCGGTGCGGGAGCAGCTGCTGACGGGCCTGCTGGACTGCGACCTGATCGGCTTCCACACCTACGACTACGCCCGCCACTTCCTCAGCAGCTGCTCGCGCATCCTCGGCACGGCGACGACGCCCAACGGCGTCGAGTGGAACGGCCGCTTCGTCACCGTCGGCGCCTTCCCCATCGGCATCGACCCGGACAAGTTCGTCGAGGGGCTCGGCCGGCCGCGGGTGCAGGAGCGCATCGCGGCCCTGCGCCGCAAGTTCGAGGGCGTCAAGCTCATCGTCGGCGTCGACCGGCTCGACTACATCAAGGGCGTGCCGCAGAAGCTGCACGCGCTCGAGGTCTTCCTGACCGAGCACCCGGAGTGGATCGGCCGCATCGTGCTGGTCCAGGTGGCGGTGCCGTCGCGCCAGGACGTCGAGGAGTACCAGAACCTGCGCGCCGTCGTCAACGAGCTCGTCGGCCGCATCAACGGCAAGTTCGGCACCGTCGAGTTCATGCCCATCCACTTCCTGCACCAGTCGATCCCCTTCGACGAGCTGACGGCCCTCTACGCCGTCTCCGACGTCTGCTTCGTCTCCTCCACCCGCGACGGCATGAACCTCGTCTCCTACGAGTACATCGCCACCCAGCGCCGCAACCACGGCGTCATGATCCTCAGCGAGTTCACCGGCGCCGCCCAGTCGCTCAACGGCAGCATCATCGTCAACCCCTGGAACACGGAGGAGCTGGCCAACGCCCTCCACGACGCCGTCACCATGAGCCCCGAGCAGCGCGCCGCAAACTACGCCAAGCTCGAGCACTACGTCTTCAAGTACACCAGCGCCTGGTGGGGCGCCAGCTTCGTCGCCGAGATGACCCGCCTCCGCCCGGCTGACAGCCCCGGCCACAAGGCTCTCCGCAACGTCGACGGCGCCCTCGTCGGCCCAGGCCAAGCCGTTCAGTACGCCCCCGCCGACCCGGCCGCGGCTAGGCGCCTTTGCGGCGGCGGCGGCGGCGGCGAGGGCGGCACTCACGACGACGCGCCAACGGCGTCCGCGTAAGGAGGGTGTGCATTTCCATTGTTTGTCCTTGTACCAGAAGCATCGTTTTCACGCCAGGACGAACCGTACGCTGAAAACGAATGATGTGGATTCACCACCACCACCCGCCTTGCGTTTTCATCCGGGCAAGCGAGCCGCAGCAGTCACAGGCAGGTGTCAAATGCGTCAGGAGCATGGGTTTCTGAGAGGGACGCAGAGAGCTCGAAGCCCTGCCAGCTCGCTCCCGCGACGCAACAGCCCCGATCCCACTCATCCATCTACGTGTTCGGTCGGGCGGCGCTGGGCCATTTGTGGACTTGCTGTTGATTTGGTACGGCCTATCTAGACTACCTGCTCGGCACACGAGCTCTCCTCCGAAACCAGCTCTAGCGACGAGATCCAGTATTAGTGGTGGATGGCGATCGGGCGAAGTAGGGCAGGTGGGCGGGTGACAGAAGAGCAGAGACGGCAGAAACAGCCCACGGCCTGGAAATTGGGGAGGGAAGGGGGCAACAGGGCCGCGGTAAGAAAAAACATCATCCCTAGAAGCATAGCCAGGACACGCAAATCCAGAGAAAGTCGCAAACCTCCACTTCGTTACCGCAGGGAGCGGCGACGCGAAAGTGAAAGTCAAACATCATATCATTCATGGCTCAGCTCCAGCGCTATCAGAGTGAAAAGGGAGGGGGGCGCCGTCGCGGGCCGCCCGTTTCCACGCAACAACCGCGCCGCCGCCGCCGGTGAGCTCCCCGGTCGTGTGAGGCTTCGCGGCCCGATGCGCCGCTCAGTAGGGCGAGTTCACAATGTCGTCCTTGCCGAGCTTGTACCTGCTGCTGTCCAGATTCCCGATCCGCGCCGAGCTCCTGCGGCCGCCGCTCAGCCTCATGTTTCCGACGATGCTCTCGCGCGTCGGCTTCCGCAGGCTCTGCTTGGCCACCATGTTGACCTCGTTGGGCAGGGCCACGATGACGTTCTTGTCCGAGCCGAACTTGAAGTCGTCGGCCTTGACGTTGTCTTCGTAGCGCTTGATCCTGTACGCGCCCTTGGTGCCGCGGAGCACGCGCTTGAGGTTCCACTCGATTATGTAGGGCCCTGTTGCGGTAATGATGCTCGTCTCCTCGGTCCCCTCGCCCGTGTTGAACTTGGCCGGCGTGAAGGAGATGGTCTTGCCGGTCTCGTGGTAGAACTGGGCGACGTGCTCGGGAGTGAGGGCCAACCGGCGCGGCTGGGGCTTGGAGTCGGCTGCAAATGCCTTCTCGAAACCGAGCTTGCCCTCGTTCTTGCCGCCCTTTTGTTGGGCGTCGACAAGCAGGAGGTAGTTCTTAGTCGTTCCGAGAATCCATCGGCCATCAGCCGATACATCCATCCCGATGATGGGGTCACCCAGGGCCGGCAGCTGCGTCTTGGCGCGGATGCCAAGTCGATCAAAGAGGCGAATGTCGCCCTTGTTGCTTGCCACGGCAATGTATCCCTTCTCCGTGGTGGCGAGGGCGGAGAAGTCGTTCTTGGACGCGTACTGCTTCATGTCCGTGTCCACAAGCTTGTTTCCCGAGAGGCGCGGGTCGATGCGGTACAGCGCATTGTTCGAAACTCCCAGAAACGTCTGTTCCGACGTCATCTGCGCGAACTTGTTCTCAGGAGCAAAGTTGACGACGGGGATGTCGTCGTGGACGTTCCACTCGTCCACCACCTTGCCGTACTCAATGTCCATGCGGAACAGCTTATTGGGGTCGACGTCATTTTGCATGATGAGGTCTCGGTCCTCGCTGTGGAGCATCACTTTCTTGGGGCTCATGAGCTTTCCGTGGGGCGTCGTCACCTTTGAGATATTGGTGGAGAACTTGAGCCGGTTGTCGGGAGTGTGGGTGAAGACGCCGATTTTGGAGCCACGGACGACGAAAGAGCGGTCGTGCTTGTAGCCGACGGCAAGCTGCGAGTTGACCTCGCCGTCTTTCCTCTCCTCTTCAGCGGCCTCGTCGTCCTCCGAATCGTACACTTCACTGCGGATGCCTTCGTCATCCTCATCTTCGTCGCGCTCGTCTTCCTCCTCGTGCTCCTCGTCTTCTTGAGACGGCGCGTCCTCCATGTTCAGGTCCGCGAACGAGTCGAGGACGTATTCGCGCTCCTTTTCCTGGATCTTGGCCCACTTGGTCTCGTTGAGTCTCTCCCAGATGGCCTGCATGACAGCCTGCTGGAACTTCTCGAGCGTTGGCTGATCCTTGAACCGCAGGAGCCACGATCGCGCGGTGCCGTCACTGCTGAAATGGTTGAAGACGAAGGAGAGATATTCAAAGTCGAAAACAGGGTTGAACTCTGCGACAACCGGGGTTCCCAACCAGGACCTCTCCTTGCCGTCAACCTGCAGCCAGTATTCCCACTTGCCAACCTCGGAGACGGTGGCGATGACCGCATCATCCTTCATGACAAAGTGGCCGGGTTGTGGATCGAAGAGGTGCAGTTCTGCGGTGACGGTGGCGTAGATTTCGATCGGCTTGGGAGGCGAGTCGGGCTCCGCCGGATGCGACGGCTCCTCGTCGGCCGGCTTTTGGACGGGAGTCGAGGGCTCCCGCTTGGCGGAAGAGTTGGCCGCATTCCTCTGCTGCTTGTGCATGTCGTCGATGGAATCGATGGAACGGGCGAGGGAGGGGCTGTGGAGAGGACTGGCAGGCGGGATCGGAGGTTCCTCGTGGAACTCAAACTGTTGCAGGTCTTCGTCGGATGCTGTGGTATGCGGCTTGCGGTACTTGCGTTCGTACTGGCACTCGCGAGCAGCCCCAACGAACTGCTCAACCAGTGATGGAGCAACCTGGGCGTCGCAGACAAACTCGTAAACGTCGCCGGTGTCGCCGCTCAGATCCCTCCAGGCTAGAACGGTTTCGTCGCCGTCTCTAAAGTCGACTCTAAAGTGCAGGGCCTCGTCGAGCAAAAAGGTCTTCTCGTCGCGCTCGGCGGCAAGGGCGTCGATCTCGGCGTCCTCGCCCTCTTCTTCGGCTAGCAGTTCCGCTTCACCCTCCTCAAACACGCGTTGGACGACGAGTTGATAGTGAAAGTCTTGGTTGGTGCGGCGGATGCGGATGGCCGAGTCTTTGAAGATGAGCTCCGAGTAGCCCTTGGGGGAGAGCGGTCGGACGAGATAGAGTTGGCCTTGGGGTAGTTCGACGAGCGATTCTTGGGTGCTTGAGCCGAAGATCAGCTTGCCCACTATGTTGAGCTGATTAGCTAATAATGCTCGTAGGCTGGGCGAATGTGGCACCGCAGGATCAAGACGCGACGAAGGGGGAAAGGCGAATCTCTGAAAGGTAGCAGTCGCGAGTTGACGACAGCTGTTCTTGCTGTATGCTTGTCCGACGGGGGGGGAGGAGGACTGACCGTTTCGCAGGACGAACATGCTTGCACTTGTCCAGGCCCAGGCAGACTTGCCTCTCGTTAATCAAGTCTCCGGGGGCCGAGCTGCCAGTCAAATGCAAGAAAGCGGCGTTGAGGGGAGGAAGGAAGACATAAAGTGTTGTGTGTTGTCAGGGGTTGCGATGACGAGCGACGGGAAGAGCCGGAACGAGGAAGAAGCAGTCGTTGCACACGTTTTGAGGCTGTCGTGAACCGAATCGCAAATTGCCAATGATCAACGTTCGCACGCGTTCGTCGCGAAGTAGCAGATGGGCGCCCCCTGAGTGACGGGCACAGGAGATGGATCTGCAGGCAGGCAGGAAAATGGTCGTCGACTCTCACGTGGAGATTGGAGACGGGACAATTGGTGGACGGAGGACGATGGATGATGAGGGGTGTGTTGACAAACTATGGAGGGCTTGTTGATAAGATTAGCAGCTGGGCTGACTTTGCCACCAAGGGTCATGTGGCGGTGCAGGCCCTGCGCCACGTCATTTGCATGAGTCACGAGTCACGACACGGCAACGACAAGGCAATGCAGACCTGAAGCAACGACTCCCTGGATTTCTGGACTCTCTTCGGGCCTGCAAGGCCTGCCTGTCATTTCAGCGGCCATTTTTTCCATAGCCGAGCTCTTGGAGAAGACAAGTTTCAGGGCGAGCAGCAACACTCCCAGCCCGTGCGCCACCGCCTAGGCGCTTGAACTTTAGTAGTCCGCGTATCCCTTCAGAAAGCCACTTCGTTCTAGCCACCATCTCGCAATCTGCCTGCAGGCTCCAAGATTTGCAACGTGGCATCCCTTTGTTGAATCTTCTTTTGTCGTCCTCTTCCGCTTGAGAAAGGGGGGGAGAATCGACGAGACGAAGTCGAGCTGTGCGCCAACGAGCTGTCGCGATACGACAAGCTTGGCTCTTCAGCCGCTGGTCTACAACACAGCGCCTGTAGGGCTCCCTTCCTGTCCGTCAGATACGTCGGCTCTACCTGTAGACGAATGGAAGCAAGGGAGCCCACGGTTATCAAAGAAAGACACTCTATTCAGAGGCCTTCCGTCACCAAATGTACCGCTAGTCGCATTGAAGTCGTCTTGGGCCTTTGGTTAAATTTGGATCCAATTACCAGCGCTTTGGCCTCCCAAGATCGTCCGAACCTGGGGTCGGTATCGACGATGAATGCAGCAGATATAGTGACTGACGCACCGACTTCCCCTGTCCATTCCTTTTCTCTTTCTTCTTCTCTCATCCGAGTCGTCGAACAATCATGCCTGAACCCGACTCACCACAGCACACTGCCAAGGGAAGCCCGCATGCCGCAGTCGCCGGGCTCGCGATGGCTTCATGTTCCGAGGCGCACAGCCGACAGCCTCCCACTAGGCTTCCGCCCCGCGTCCTACGCACTTTCATCGTCGCCTTCATCTCCAACCTGAGCCTCTTTGTTCTTTTTCGGCACATCCAGGGCAGTGTAGCCAGCGGCGCGGCGCACCTCTCGATGCAAGCTGCCGGGAACAGCACTCTGGGCTTCGACTCCATCCAATTCGTCAATCTGCGGAGTCGTTATGACCGCCACGACGCCATGACTCTTCAGGCCTTTCTCTCCGGCTTGGACATAGTCGAGTCGCCGGGCGTAGAGGCTCACGAGATTCACGACGTTGGCATGCCGCCCTCCCACACGCCGGGTTACCTCACAGACAAGGAGAAGGGATGCTACCGGGCACATGCAAACGTGAGTGAGACGGCACGAGCATCTTCTGCCGCCGATGGAAATACTGACTGCAATTGAAACCCGCAGATCTGGTCCGATATGTTGAAGAAGAACCAGCCTGCGGTTCTCATAGTGGAATCGGATGCGGCGTGGGATGTGAACGTGCGCGACATCATGGCCAACTTCAACAAGCACTTCATACAGTTCTTACGGCAAATCGGATCGACTCCCATCAAGAATCCGGTGCGGGCAGCGAGAGCCTCGGGCGGTGCCCAGGCGAAGCAGAGGATAGAATACAACCCGCAAGATCCATGGCTGAGCAGGCACTGGGACGTCTTATCACTCGGCCACTGCCTCGAGATGCCGCAGCACAGAGATGTCTTCCGCGCATTCCCAGACGCCCACGTCCCCGCCGGTATGGACTACTGGGGAACGACCTTGGGCCACGACAGAGTGGTGCGGAAATCCGGGGGCGCCGTTTGCCTGACGGGCTACGCCATCAGTCAAACGGGCGCGGCCAAGCTTCTGCTGAGGACGGCGGTCGACTTCGACGACGCCGCGGACTTGATCATGAGGCGCATGATCCTCGCCGGCGACCTGATCGCCTACAGCGTCTTCCCCACCATCATGTCCCAATGGCAGTACGCCGAGGGCATCGGAATGGACCAGCGCGGTGCCGACAGCGATATCCGCGGAAACGGCCACGCCCTGGAAAAGAATACGGTGATGAAGGGCTGGGACGACGTGTGGAAGTCCGGCAGCGCCTGGGAGCCCAAGAAAGGGCACCCAGACATTGCCTTCCAGGAGATGGCGCTCTCCGGCGCATGGAATCGCATATTCGGCAAGGCGCCTCTGAAGGCTTCGACGGTGAAGACAAGAATGGATTTTTGATACCTGCATGCCCAGGCGACCTTGGCACCGAAACAATCATGTCTATGAAGTATGTAGTCGAGACGCATGTCATTGAGCTTTGCAACCAAGATACCAAGCAAAAAGGAGAACGAGAAACTCATTTTTGAAATGCATCTTGACCCACGAGTATACGCACAGGAGAGGCCCTTTCGTCTTGCAGAACCGGCTGGTCAGAACATCAGGCTTTCAGGAAACTGCGTCGAGAGCATGGCAACTTTCGTATAGGATGCGTGGTGGTAGCCTTGGTTGGCACCTTACTCCTTAGGAAAGCGAGGAACGGCAGAAGGGCTCTGGAGAGGGGAGCTATGACCTTCTGCGAGCTTTCTGTTTGAGTCTTGACATAACATTGAAACCCAAGGATATACATGCCTCACTCAGTACCTACCGCCTACGTAGGTACCTACCTACCCCCCCTACCCACTCTATGTGAACATGAAGTAAGAATTGCCTCCAAAGCAACGAGTCCGATAGCTCTTTCTACCGACATGCAGGAATCCCGCGCAGCAACACCATACAGGCACCTGGGTGTATGTTACCTGGGACAGAAGGCGGTAGTGGCTTTGAGCAGCACGCACAATCGAGAAGTACAAACGAGCGTGGAAAATGGTGTGTCACGTGTGCCAGCTGCCAGCTGCCAAACAGAAAATGCTAGAAGGTCAGAGCCGGTCACGGTGGGAAGGAGTGCGGTGGCCGTCTGCAACTTATTTGTTTCGGGCAGCCCGCCTGCTTTTGAACTCAGACCTTTAAACATCTCTCCATCCATGCATCTCAGAGCCACCCAGCTTTCTCACCATGGCAATGCACCAGCAAACCCGCGAGCTGTCCTCTGCCTTTTCCTCCGATCCTCTCACCCACTTCGTTCGACGCCATCCTCCTTCATCATCACTTCTTCACTGCTGTCAGCCAGGGCACATCGAAGGAGACGGCTCCTCCAGACTTCGTCGCCTCCTCCAGACTTCGCCGTCTCCTTCAGAATCTATCGTCACCGATGACCTGCACATTGTTCAACCCCTCATGGAACGCTGAAGCCCTCGATCTTTCGACATTGCAGTACCGTCCCTCGCCTCCTGAGCCGCCCACCCTCGCCTCCAACTTGGCCAACATCCACCATGGGCCTGGCAAAGGTAGTCGGCAACGTTCCACATGCAATATCCTCCGTGGCTATCGATTCTAACAGCTGTCGTCTGTCGTCTTACAGCACATCACGGGCTCTCCAGGAAGGACACTCCCTGATCAGGTATCAGAGATCAAGAATACAAGAAGCCGGATGGGGACTTTTGTCTGCCAGGGGCTCGATAAGAGCATGAGTACGTGTTCCTCCTCATGCATTACCTTCAGGGCTGTTGATTCTGACTCCAATCGTCCGCCGTTAGTCCATAAGCTCTTTCCAATACCATCCAGGAGTGGGCGATTGGGCAGTGATGGTGCACTACATGTCTACCTTCGTGGCCGTCGATCCTTACAGTTGTCGTCCGTCTTCTTGTTCTTACAACAGCATCGCAGAGGAGTATCGTAGAGCATCTGTCTACTCTTAATCTTGTTTTTTTCCGCAGACTTTAGCCGCGATGCATTCTAGGCTCGACCCCGACTGGTCGGCCGTGATCGCCATGGAGGTCCCCGTCCTCCACATGAGGAGCGAGGACTAACTCACGTGCAGGCAGTATTTTTATGCCGCCCCGGGTGGCACCCGGGCTCGGGACGGCATCTTGGCCCCGGTGGAGGAGCAGACCGTCAAAGACGTGTACGACAAGGCCACAAGGCAGGCCAACGAGGCCAGCGAGGCGTTCTTCGCGCTCTACGTCTAGATCTTCCGCCTCGAAAACGCTCCGCCGGCCTACGGGATAAGGCCATCTATGTAGGACTGCGCCCTTCTCTCGACGGTGGTGCGTGAGAGGACTGCGGAGGACGGATATCTGGCCCTGCTGGAAGACTTCGCCGACCGGGCGTACAGCCATTGCGTCCAGTATGTATCACACCAGCATACTTGTCGACTCTGACTATAATTTAAATGGTCCAGCCAGCATGGTGCAGCAAAGAGCGAGCTTTCTAAACACTTGCCCGCTCTTTCGAAACCCTCAGTGCGCGGCAGTGGCACGAGGGTCTTGTAACCTGAGCCGTCGACCAGAAACGAGTGTGGAAAAAGATCTCGAAGGAGACCGGCTTCGCCCCAGGTGCACCGCAAATTCGCTCGATCGACCAATAGGTCGGTGGAGCGAAGACCCTGAGTGCGACGGCGACACGGGGCGAACTCGACGACGACTTCTTGTCGTCGCTCTGGGACCTCGCCGAGCTGGCCTTTTTTGGACTAGCATCTCGTTAGCACTGTTTTTCTTTGCAGAATTAGCCGCGATAAATCCTCCGACGACTAGTCAGCCGCCGTCGATATAGAGGTGCCCGTCCTCTATATAAGGAGTGAGGACTACCTTACGATGAGGCGGCACTTTTACGCCGTCCCGGATAGCACCCTGGCTCGGGGCGGCGTCTGGGACCCGGCGTATGAGCAGACCGTTAAGGACGTGTACGACGAGGCCACTAGACAGGCCAGCGAGGCGGAGCGGCAGTTTTGCCAGCTCGTCAATGACGAGTTCCGCCTCGAGGGTGACAAGAAGGTCAAGCGGATCGGCGAGTAGCTCGAAGTCGGTGGAACGACGACTTGCCTGGGCCCGGCGGCGAGCAAGCACGAATTAGACGACGACCTGTTGGAGTCGCTCTGGGACCTCGCCGAGCTGGCCCTCGGCGAAACCCTGCGGTATATACCATATAAGTTTTTTTTTCTTTTTGGACTACATCCAGGACTTATATATATAACTTGACTAGCATAGTGAACCAGCGGATCAACGTCCTGTGTCGGTTTCCCTACTTCTTCAAGACTCTCGAAGAGCGGAAGGATCACGGGAAGTGCGCGATAGACGCTCTGGCCGGCGCCGAGAGCATAAAGCTCGCCATAAGCGAGATCGACTTCCTCCGGCGGCTGAATATTCCGCAGGTCGACAGGGAGTGGTTCGTCGGTATGCTGTGCGCACTTGGAAGATAGTCCAAACGCTGACACGATCTCCTGAATTTAGATGCCGTCGTCTTGCGGGCCTGGGATGCACCGCGGCCTAGAGATGTGAGACACCTCTATAAAAAACTGCGAAGGAAAACGTTTAGAACCCACGTTTTGAGATCGACCTCCGGAGAACATCGGACGCGCGAGGTCTCGAGGCCTGAGGTTTGAAGGCTCCCTCCGCACCAGTGTCTGCCGTTGGAGACGACCAATTCGGCAGACATTTTGATGGATCCTGTACGGAAAACCTACGCCGACAGAGGAGAGACACCTCTATAAAAAACTGCAAGGGAAAACGTTTAGAACCCACGTTTTGTGATCGACCTCCTGAGGACACCGGACGCGCAAGGTCTTGAGGTCTGACGTTTGAGGGCTTCCTCCGCACCGGTGTCTAACTCTGAGGATGTTGCACTGAGCAGAAGCGGAAGAATTTGACAGATGCTGTGTTGGTGCGGCTTATACGGCATTGGGCTCGTTGTGACGGAAGACGGCCGGTTCGGCAGCCAGGTTGCGGATCTTGTATATAATGCCCTGCATCGACGCCTACTTGCGAAATAAAGAGTCAACCGACAGAGGCTACCACTATGCATCCGATCCGATAGTCGCCGTGCATTCTGCGCAGTTTCCTAAAGCCTGGTGCTCTGACTAACCGGTTCTGAAAGACGAAAGGGCCTGTCGACAGGCGGCGATTGGAGCCACCGACTCTCCTCGACATCAAGGCGAATTTCGCCGTGATCTATTGACGTCCAAACGCTGTCGACTTGGTCACGCTTCTGCCGCCCTGTTACTTTCTAGGTCGAAGCTTAACAAGAGGGATTCTACCTCTATCCAATCCGTCATGGAAATGGACGCCAGGTTGCGGGCGCCCTTCTTCACAGCACACAAACCAGCTTTATCCATCAGCCAGCCTCCAGCCTCGTTCGCCTCCAGTGAAAGATATCAGAGTCAAACCTTTTCGGACGCCGCCCCGCCGCGCTTCGTCTTGGGGTATAAATACCCCCTGTGCCTTCTTCGCGCCGACCGCTCCATGTTGTCCAGTTTCGACCACCCATACAACAGATTTCTGCAGGAGACGACGCTTTATTCCACAGAAAAGACTTCAGCCGAATCCCGAACCCCTAACATGGACTCCTTTCACCATTCTCCTAGTGAGGTGTGCCTCGCAGTTCTTTACGCGGCTCATACGCGCGAGGATATGGTTCGACTGAGCCACGCCTCGCCAGTTCTCTTACGTACCCGACTCGGCTTCAGGTCATTCATCGACGATTATTTTTTCTCAAAGACGCCGCTAAGCGTGTTTACAGATGCACTCGTCCAAGATGCCATGGCAATCCTTCTATTTCCCGCAAAGTCCGACGCCAAAACCGAGAGCGCCCACAGGGCATGTGTCGATATGCACCTCAAAAAGTGGGCGGCCAAGGACTTTCCTGATCCAATCCGCGAGCAAGACATCGACGGTATGAAGTCTCTCGAGCATCTCTTCGAGCAACTCAAGAGATACATCGACGACTACCTACCTAAAGCGACAAGCCCGGACCTCCGTCAAGCATACATTCACTTGCCCGGCTGGTCTCACCCATGTTTACGCACGGCCGAGTTTCTTCCCCCGCGCCCAAGTGGCGGACCGGCACGTTTCGACCTCTTGTCATCGCCAGAGAAGCATCGCGTGTTTAAGTCGTTGCCGCGACTGGAGTTCTACTCCAAGCTATACGCGGAGGACATTTGGGGCGTGCCGTGTGCCGAGGGGATGCTAATGCGGACACGGGGTGAACCGTGTTGCTCGTGCTCCTGGTCCTGGGAATACCTCAACAAGCTACAAAAATCAGCCGCGGAGCCTTGGGAGATCGAAGGCATCCGCTGTGTTTTCGAGTATGTTCGCTGCCTTTACGGGGCGCTCAACGCACGCCTCCACCCCCCCTTGGAGACAGATCGTGCACGTGTTTCGTGGGCAGATACATGGGCCATGTGGCAACATGACGACAGTACGGCAGATCTCTTGGCCAACCTGTCATTGGCTTCTTTCCAGAACTACAATGCAAGCTCAGAGCCCCCAGAATCGGGCGGCACAGATGCATGTCTTGGTCATCACTTGTGACTTCGACTTCGACGAAAATTTCGACCCGTATGGCTCTTCCCTTCCACAATGGTCATCTTCATAGGCGCGTCAACAAGAGGCAAAAGCGGAACGCTCCAACAGATTTCTCTGTCAGGGCGACTTATATGTCTTTGGGCTCGTCGTGACAAGTCCGAGGCCGAAAAATGCTCTGAAATTAAGGGATAGCTTCAGGAGTGATGACATCTGGTGGCAATTGTTACGTTTATACTAGCGGCGAGATGCCGCATGCCGGTTTGACAACCGATGACTCGTCTCGCCCCTCTCCAGTCCGATTCTCATCCGGCCATGTTTCCTATCGCCATCGACAGCAGTGGTGGTAGACGAGGCAACTGGTTCCATCCAACTATGTCCCGTCGGACGACGCCCCGACACCGTCATCACCTGATGACATCCGGTTTCTCAACAGCCGCACACAATTAAGCCGATTTCATACAAGACTCTCATCCATTCACGTCAACCTTTTCAGACGATGACTGTCAACCAATCAGCCAGTCAGACTGCAATACTCCGACTTTCCCGTCAAGGATTGCGAATTCCGTCCATATCTTGATTTTTACATCTCACGCGGGTGCAAGTGTGAGGTCGAAAATCCTAAGCGGCCCGCGTGCTAGGCCTGCTCTGTTCTGAACGGGCCCTACAGAGTCAACGGATGCCCGTTCGCCCATATACATTGGGTATTAAAGGCCACAAGGCGGCCGATGACCGTCTGGACAACATTGAAGATGCACACTGACGGCTAGGTTGGCTGGATGCGGCAACCGACACTCTTTGTCTTCATGGAGATCGCCATGCCTTACCTGATCGCTGGACTTTACTTCGGGCGCCATCATCACGCCGGCCGTGATGGCCGGGGTGTTATCAGTCGCCAGTGATGAACCAGTGCCGGAATTGCAGGCACGCATAGACGCCAGTTTAGAAACTGTACTTCCTACACGTACCCACCTTCAGACGGTGCGCTCAAGTCCGCCGGCCTAGGGTTGGCGGTATCCAGCCACACGGCCTGCCGACTTAGAAACTTGGTCCTTGCGCGGGAGCCGGGATCTTCGTGAAGGTTGCTATGCCCGGTGTGGCCAGGCTGCTGGACTTCATCTTTGAGGCTCGCGCTGATTGCGGTTCGATCTGGAACCGCACTTCGTACCCCCTGATACAACCCTGGGCTGTGCGACTGAGCACTCCGGTCCACGGCTGGCAACGCTTCGGGCGGGAAAGCCGCCTTCCCTTATCCATGAGCGTCTACCATGCATGTCATCTGTTCTTGAAGGCCCAGCAGCTCAAGACCTTCAAGGACCATCACGGGTCGACATGGGATGCGATCAAGATCGAAATGAATGAGTTGTTTGAATGAAGAAGATTCGCGTGAGATTTGGGCTCGTATTTGGAGCAGCGCGGACTCGCTCACCCCGCGTGGGTCGATGCGACAATCAGAAGAGGTATGTAATCAGCTTGCCTTGATGCAGCAGTATCTTGGCTCAAAGGGTGAAGCCCGGCTTGCAGTCAGAGAGGCAGTACTAAGAGGCATCGCGAATCACCTCTGGGCCCGCAGCTTGGACGAGATATTCCGTCCATCATTGGGGCGCTGACGGCGGGTGTTGAAGAAATAAGGTGCTAGCTAGGGTAGACACACGGTTACCCTAACCCGATGTGGTCAAAACGCACTAGGGTTGCATAGTCTGGTTCGGCTTAACCTTGCCGCGAGGATCGTGACATGCCGTGACCACCAGCCAACTCGAATAGGCAATTCAGCTAGGGTTCGAACCAGGGACGATAAGGAGCGCGTTCCCCAAGACATCTGCTTTGTACGACTGACCCCCACGAACGAGACAATTCGTACGACCAACACTCCATGGACGGGACAAATTGGCGACGGGAGCAGCTGGAGCACGACGACGATCTTCAATAAGCCTGGAACGAGCTACGTCATGGAATTAAAAGTATGCTGATGCCAGTCGCCATTGTTAAGTAGGAGCATAGAATAAGAAGCGATACAGCTCTCAAGACATGGCTGTGCAACCTTGGACATGGGAGGGCGACACTTGCACCAGGTATACTTCGATCTTCGAAGAACGCTGCTATTCTTCAAGTGTCCGGAAGTAAGAATCCATGGTTCAGTCTCGAGTTAAGTAAATAGTCAGTCCCGTCACACGCGCGTACCAGCAGCGCCGGCCTCGAAATCATGGAATCACGCCCTGCGGGCAGTCACATTCGAACAGTCATACTCGTGCCCTTGCTGCGTGCGGCGCCGTGTCTTGAAAGCATGGGTTTACTGCAGTCAGAGTTATCCCACGTAGCGGAGCTGAATGCGCGTGGCTGGTGCTAACGGACTTGCCTACTTCGTCCAGCTTGCCATCCACGATGGACAGCTCCGACACGGCAGTCTAGAACGCCGATTTAACGTTCAGGACGCCGATTCGATGCGGACTGAGAGGCTGTAAGCGTGTGTGGCTGTGCCCGCATCTGTCAGTTATTAGGAAGCTCAACGGCCACGCGGCTCTCGGGACCGTATCAGGATCAATTGATTCATGTACCATTGTCCAGATGCACAATTTTTGCGAAATCGGATGGTCCTTTTTCATCAAGGTCAATTGACTACGTTGAAATCATTGCAAGGAACGATCGGACTCTCCGGCCAGTTCCTATGCTGAGTCCGCCGGACCTACGTTGGGCATGAGCACAGCTCGGCCGATACGATATATCTGAGAACGGGCTCGACGTCTAATGGTTCGAGATCCGGACACTCATGCAGTTCTGGGACATGCAGTTCGAGCTGAACGCTCTATATCGGTATAAGCGGCCGAGGACAAGACCCTTGCCCCGGCGGCCGGCAGCATAATGGGCCCCCCTGGGTCGGTCCAGTAGCGGCTAGAGCGTATTCCACGTCTGCATCGACCCTTGTCATTTACGCTAGAGCAACAGCGTCGGCTGCTGGTGACGCGAGACCCGACTGACAATGGCTGGTCTTCACGATGAGTTACACAGTCCCATTACGTCCGCTGCCCTGCTTGGCCTCCAACACGAAATCTCATCACACGGTGACGTGTACAGATCCAGAGTCTTGAATGGACCGGAGTCGAAGTCGGACTGGTTAAGCTGTAGCCCGTGTATCGGCCAACAAACAACGCAGAGATCGCGCCGATGGTTGCGGATAACTACTATATAAGATGAGCTCTCGCCGCGTTATGGTTGATGAGATCTGTAGGCTCAAGCTTCCTATGCTTCTCCTCACAGCACCTCAGCTGCCAAGATGAAGACGTCGAAACACCTCGTGGCCAGTGCGCTGAGCACGTTGGCTCTTATATCCTCTGCCCTCTCAGGATCTCCCCATATTCGCAGCATCAACCCCAAAACGAGCGCTGGAAACACACGGGACCTCTTTCTAAAACATATTCTGGAGCATTCCCCGGATTATGGAAATTTTCACAATCTCTCGTCCAGCAAGGGCGAGGGCCTCAAGGTGGGCATCATCGGTGCCGGAGCCGCAGGGCTTTATACAGCTCTTCTGCTGGAATCTCTCGGCGTCGATTATGAGATTTTGGAGGCGAGTGAGCGGGTCGGAGGAAGGATATATACACACCGGTTCGATGAGGCCGCGTGGCGTGCTTCCAAGCCCGGGGAGCCTGAGTACTACGACTACTATGTAAGTCGCCAGGACCGATGCCTGCCATGACCGAGATTGCTCACTTGTGGGGTAGGACGTCGGAGCTATGAGATTCCCCGGCATGAAGTGGATGGACCGCATCATAGGCCCGTCGAACAACTCGCTTGTCTCCCACATCAACTCCAGACTCCCGGAGGGTGAGGAGCGGATCAAACTGATCCCGTACATCTTCGAGGCCAACAACACCTTCCGCCTGTTCAACGATGAGCTGGCGTACAACCAAGTGACCCCCTCCGCGGATACCTTCCACGTGCAGCTCGCAGGAGGAAGCGCGGCCAATGACAGCTTCGACGCCACGTCGGCCAGCAGTGTGTTCAGCAACACGGTCGAAGACCTTGTGCGAGGGCTGGACGCGGACTTCCAGACCGGATTCGACATGCTCATGAAATTCGACGGCATTTCCGTGCGGCAGTACCTGCTCTCCAAGGGCTTCTCTCCCCAGCAGATCGACTGGATGGAGACGGTGACCGACTCTACTACGCATTTCGACACCTATGCCCTGTCACAGGGGGTGCTGGAACAATGGATCTTTTTCGAGGCCCCTCTCGATAGCTGGGTCTGCGTCGAGGGGGGCATGGACCGTATCACGGACGGCATGGTGAAAATCATCAGCAAACCGGTGGAGACGAGAAAAAGAGTCACCGCAATCAGGCCGGCACATGGCGGCGACGGTGCACTGACGGTGGTGATCAACGACCAGGAGGAGAGGACTTACGATCATGTGATTAACACGGTGCCCCTGGGCGCCATGCAGGTCATGGATATGAAAAGCCTGGATCTCGACTATCGCAAGAAGCTCGCGATCAGAAAGCTCCAGTACGACCCTGCCGGCAAGATTGGCATGAAGTTCAAGAGTCGATGGTTCGTATCCGATCCACCCATCGCCGCTCTGCTACGGACTTTGCTCACTCTCGTTGTCACAGGTGGGAGAATCTCGACTCCGGCTTCTTCCAGGGCGGGCAGTCCTTCTCCGACCTGCCCATCCGGCGCAGCGTCTACCCCTCGTACGGCCTCGATGTCCCGGATGCACCCGGGACGATGATCGCCTCGTATACCTGGGGCCAGGACAGCAGTCGCCTGGGCGCGTACTACGGCCAGCCAGAGTCCCGCGAGAGGATCGTCGACATCACGCTCCACAACCTGGCACAGACGCACAACGTGACGTACGACTTCCTCCGGTCGCAATACATCGACTCGCACCTCTGGGACTGGTACGACGGCCAAGACGCGGTGGGCGGCTTCGCCATATTCGGGCCCGATGAGTACAGCAGCGTCATGCCGGCCTTGATGATGCCGGCCGCGAACGGGCGGCTGCACTTCGCCGGCGAGGCCTTGAGCTCGGGACACGCTTGGATCATCGGCGCGGTCAATTCGGCGTACAGGACGGTTGTCGAGGCGCTGGCGGTCGAGAAGATGGACGAGAAGCTGAACCAGCTGGTCGACACCTGGGGTGTGATCGACGAGGTTGACATGGGGTGGTTTTCGCACGCCTTCAACAAGGCTTGACCGGAACTCTTGCAGATATTCGCACGCGCGTTGGAGGCGTATGTCAAATATGAGCTTTGTGATTTTCTTCATTGCCACATACTTCACCCAGTCCTTCTATTGCTCATGGATCCTTTCGAGGCGTCTCCATACACGGCCGCGATGGGTTTCACGCCGACGCAGTGATCGCGGTAAATGTACTTCTCGAGACGCGGGAGCAACTTGGACGGAATGGGTCGCCTCCGGGCGCGATGACGCGCTCTCGGAGCTGAGGGTGTTGAGAAGCTGCGGAGACTTCCAGGTCGCGCGTTCGTGGTAGTACATGTGGTTGGATTCGGTGTCTTAGAGTTTTCTGATATGTCTTGAGTTGAAGGGTATATCAGGCAACGTTAAGTGATGGGAACATTGGTTGATAGTAAGCCCCGGCTGAAATGCACGGTCAAGTTGGCGACAAATATGTGTTTTGTTCTATCATCCACTCAATGACAACATTGAAGAGGTTTGCTGCACGGTGTTGTTTCGTATCCTAGAGAACGGTTGAAAAGACCTCCCAAGAACTCAGGAGTGTCACTTATCGGACTTGTAATAAACTAAAGTTTACAATGCTTGACGGCTGTATTCAAGGTGTGACACTCTGCATCACGAATCCTACAACGCCCATCACACCAGGAATCCTGCATGCAACTACATTCTAACTTGCTCATGCAGCTTTACTTGTTGTGGTAATGGTCTAACAACATGAATGTCCTATCCCGCACGGTATATCACCTATATTGCTTTCTACTACGAATGTCTGCCCGTCTCTTTGCTGCCTGTTTACACGTAACTCTATTATAAACCTCGCTCAGGTTACATGTAGCTTTGGATAGCAGGACAAGGGCGGTGAGAGTTATAGGCGCTACCCTGTCTTGAACATGAAGCAACATGAAGCAGCACGGGTGCAATTCCCAGAAGTTGCAAGACTGGTTGTCCAAAGTGTGTCGCCTCGTATTTTCCCGTCATCTCTTCCCGCAAAAATTCCATTTATGGTCACTCGTGTATGCATATAAGTCCATGATATACTCCGTCGAGCTGTAGGTATCACCGAGTTGTAGGTGTCAGAGCGAAATTTGCCTTAGATGCCAACCACATATGACTATAACTATAATTCATCCAGCATGTTCCTCGTCGGATAGACGGCGTATCCGGACTCAACAGTGAGATTCGACTAGGAGTCTATTCTCACAATTGCCGCATCCAAAAACGCAGACGGTCCTCGTTAATTTGGGAGCCACTCTACGGTGATCGGTGGCATAAAATGCACTTTCTTCCTTGATTGATCGAATATCATGACGTTGATTCACCAAAAGGTCAAGACGAGACGTATCAAACATTATGGAATCGCCTGAGAAGTGCGGCAACCATGACAGTGCTTGACGACAGCGCTAATTCTCCCTTCCGACTGGACGCAGTCATCCTAAGTTTCTCACAGCTGCCGAGCCTGGACAAGACTTAATTTGACGCCGGGAGACAGTGGGAAGAAGCGAGGCATATCATTGATATTATAGCGGCGGCCGCCGGCATTGAGCAAAGTATATGTTGTCTCATGCGGAGAAGGAGAGAAGGGGAAGATGGGGTGGATTGAAAAACCGGATACGAGATTACGCCGCTCCTATATAGCGCCATCCAATATTATTAACCGTGATTGTTGCCCGACTTAGTACTTGTAGTATGGACGGTCGGTCCGCGTCGAAGAGGGCGCTTTTAAGGTTATGGCTTCATGTACTCGCCAGCTCTTGGTGGATGCACGAGCATGGCTCGAAAGACGTCAGGAACGGAAGGATTGAAGTTAAATAAACACAAATCGACCTTTTCGGCTCCGAGTCGGAATCCTGCCCCCCAAGCAAGGCAGTGAACTGCTGAAGACACACGTGGCCTTGCGGTATGGATGAGAGGTATACGTGCAGTGAGATGGGATTGATTTGAACTGTTGATCTCCGTGACGTATAAGAGGAGACGAGTCGCCCTTCTTGGGTCAGCAGCCCCAACGCTTTTCTCTCGTCACGCCAATCAACAGAGCCGCATAACGAGGGAGAACCAAGCTTTTGTCTGACTGCTGCTTTGGTGAGAAGTCAGAGCTTTCGTCCTGCTATAGAGAGAGCCTGGTATAGTGCGGAAGTTCGTCTGAGAGTAACGACAGGCGCGATCCCTGTCGGTAGCTGAGCGGCCTAACCGAATAAGGAGGGCCTCCACCACGTGGCATAGTCCAGATACCTACAGGCTACAGTATATAGACACAGGATAACCAGCCTCCTCGGCCGCCCCTATCTACCAAGACTACGAACACGAGGACACATTCGTCGTACAAGGACATCGAACAGGGGACAACTTGGAGAATCCAGGGTCGGATTGACGACCGGAAAGGTCGTTTTCGCGTCATTGGCCTTCTGGATCGGGGAAGTGCTCATCGACAGCGGTGACACGTCCCCCTTTCTTCTGGGCCCTGCCCCGTCTGCTCGCGTGGGATTGAACGCCCGAGTTGAACGGGGCAGCTGTTCTGCCGTCGGAATCGACATCGAGGGCGCGGGAGCAGGTCCGCAGAGGGTGCGGCGGGAGAGGCAGGGCCACGTATGGCTCCCATCAAAACGGCGATCGAACTGCCGGCTCTGCCACAGGCCCACGGCTCGTGCTGTTTTTCATGCAAGGGCTGCCTCACCGCTTCACCGACTACACGGAACGGGAGGCTGAGATTCGAGGCAAGCCCATGGGTCCATAGGCAAGCCACGCGACTTGGCAACAGGGGCGGAACAGATCGCAAGGGGGCGAGAAGCTAAAATATGGACGGGGCGATTCCGGTATTGGAAGCCCGATGAAGGCGAGGACCTCGTCACAGTTCCACTCATTGTGAAGGAAGCCTGTGGCGACAAGACACTACCATGTACAGAATATTCCAATAGGGGAAACCAGCCAACCCTTCCCCCGTCGCCTGTATTCCTGCCGAACCGTGACAGGCCATCAAGTCACAGGGAGTGCGCTTCACCGAACCAGCTGCCGACGCTTTCGGCTCGCGGGCAGGCGATCCGAAATCGTCAGCCTGACAAGGCGGCCTACACGTTCTGGCAGGGGGCCCATGCGTGAGGGAAGGATCTGGAGCCGTGAATTTGGCCGTGCAGGATCAGAGCCTCAGCATCGCAGCTTACCGTTCGCCCGGGAGCGCAGAGACGCCGATGGACGGTACCCTCCGGCCGCGTTTCCCTATCTCTGCGGGGAAGAAGGTGGAAATATCGGTTGGGATGATGGCAGATGGGGGACGACGTCGGGAACAGCAAAGTATAGGGCATGGATGCGACGCCATCGTCGCCTCGCCTCGTATCGCGTACGGGGAGTATCGCACACCGGGAGGGCGGATGTCGGCCCCGGAGGCCTCTCGCCGAGCCGGCAGGGCAGCGCGCGCCGGCCGAGAGCTCGTATAAAGACGGGACTCGGCGGTGCGGACGTTGCTCGCGAGGCCTCAGATCGAGCCGGACACTGCGCTCGGGCGGCCGTGCCTTTGTCCGTTCCTCGCAACCAGCCAGCAATCCGACCACGACCGGCTTCCTTCTCTTCCTCGCGTCAAGATGCACACGCGCTGGGCCTCGCTGGTGCTCGCCCTCTTCCTGAATGTCGTCCTGTGGAGCGGCGGCGGCGTCGGGCGCAACCTCCCGGCGGCCAGGACCAGCACCGGCACCGAGCCGCGCCCTTCTCTCCCTCTGCCCCCGTGGCTGAACACGCCGGAGGAGGCGGCGGCGGCGGCGGCGGCGGCGGTCGGCGGCAGCATCGGGCGGCAGGGCCCCCCGGGCGATGACAACAGCACGGCTGAGGCCGCGCCTCGGCAGCCTCCGCCCCCGTGGCTGGCGGACGAGCCGGAGGAGGAGCGGGCCGAGGGCGGCGGACGCGGGCGGCGCGGGCTCCCGTCGTACAAGTTCCCGTCGAAGCTGGGCAAGGCGGCGGAGCGGCCGCCGCGGTACGTGTTCCGCGGCGTACACGAAGACCTGCCGCCGGAGCGGGTGATGCAGCAGGGCGGGCTGCTGCCCAACGTGGCGGACCCGCGCACGCTGTCGCCCAACTCGTACCAGCTGCTCTACCACCTCGAGGACGGGCACGGCGAGGAGTCGGCGTACGTGTCGACGTCGACGTCGTTCGAGGTGGCGGCCAGCTACGCGCGGCCGGGCGGCTACGTCTACGTCGTCAAGACGACGCCCAACATGGTGCCGATCGAGTACTCCATCGACCGCTACTTCACCCGGTGGGAGCGCGAGTACGCGGCCCTGGGCGGACTGCAGGACGGCCAGATCGTCGACTGCCTGCAGATGCCGGCGGCCGGCGCCGACTGGGACGTCGAGGAGCTGGTGCCCTTCTTCTGGGACGAGGGCGAGGACGTCTCGCTCAACACGCTCCAGCCCAAGCGGCTGCTCAAGGACGGCCTGGTCGAGGCCCGCCGCGAGCACCTCCGCTACGACCACGTCCGCTTCGAGCCCATGTCGGCCAGCCCGGGCCAGCCGCAGCTGGCCGGCTTCGCGCCCACCTCGGGCCTGTGGAACAAGGCGGCGCTGAAGCGCTTCGACCGCCACCGCCCGGCCTGGCAGCACGCCCGCGACTTCATGGAGGCCATCGGCACCCCGGACGGCTGGTCCCCGCGCTTCCCGCTCTTCCACTGCTGGTGGCAGGAGGCCGGGGCCGAGCGGGACAACGACGTCGCCGCGGGAGAGCTGGCCGGGAGCAGCCGCATCTCGTCCGGGCCGATGGAGCCGGAGCCGGCCGTGGCGGGGCCGTCGTGGGACACGGCCAGCGGCGGCCTGCCGCCCGAGGTGGCCGCCCTAGCGGAGCAGCAGCGGGAGGCGGACGAGCTCGAGATGGCCGTTGAGATTCCGGGCGTCGAGGCCGAGTGGACGCACGTGGACGCGGTCGAGGTCGGCGCGGGCGGGCGCAAGGGCGAGGCCGCCGTCACCGTCAGCCAGGCGCCGGCCGAGGTGCCGTCGCTGGGCAGCCTGGCGGCCGACCTGTCGCCGGCGCGGCCGTTCATGGAGCTGGTGGAGGCGGTCCGCAGCGACGAGCACGTGCCCTTCTGGCGCTGGGTCGGCATCCTGGGCGAGATCGGGCTCGAGGTCCTGGCGTGGACGCCGACGC
>NJEV01000016.1:57364-74766 GCA_002591385.1 Cordyceps sp. RAO-2017 | reverse complement strand
GTCTTGCCGAGGCCCATGTCGTCGGCGAGGATGCCGCCCTTGTTGGTGCCCTCCTCCATCTTCTTCATCCAGGCGACGGCGATCTGCTGATGCTGGTAGAGGGGATGCTTCAGCCCCGCTGGCGTCCCATCACGAAACTTCTCGGGGATGTCCATGTCTGGACGAATGTTCTGCAGCAAGTCATCAAGCTCCTTGTCCGTTACGTTTGGATCGTGAAAGGCATGCTGTAGGATATTCGACAGTCTGTCCGGAAGGGCGTTTCCCTCTCCGTCGACATTGGCGGAAAAATCAAACCTGCTGGTCTTGTTGATTGTATCAAGAAGGCTAACCCCACCCGGACCTGTCAATGCCGGTTTTCTATCGGCGCTTTCCATCGGCGGGTACGCAGGCTGAGGCAGGAGTCTCATGGGGCTCGGAAAGGCAGGAGGAGCGGTTTGGTATCCAAGCGGCTGATGTCTGCCACCTGCTCCGAAGCTTGACGCATGATGCGGAGTTGTGCGAGGTGCTTCTGGAACAGAGCCGTGGAACGGGCTAGCGAAAGCCTGCTGAGGCGGAGGGGTCTGCAGCACCGGGGCATACGGCATATCCCAGCTGGAATTGTATGCTCCAGGCATAGACGGCATTTCCAGGCTGTGAGAGGAAGAAGCTTGGCCTGGGAAGTTGGGCTCTGCGGACCAGTTCCAGGTATCAGGCGGATGGGCCGAGTTGGGCGGGTGAGCCGAGTTGGGCGCACAGGAAGCCATCAGCTTCGTGAATGCATCAACCTGATTTGGATCATCGGCATTTGAGGCGGACGGAAGGGCAGAAGAGGGCGATTCCTGGCCCGAGAGGCGGAGGGCCAGATCCCTATCCATGGCCTCCTGTTCCTGCCTCTTCTCTTGCTTAATCTGCTCGGCGATGCAAGTCGAGGCAAAGTCGGTGTCCTCTCTGCGCCGTGGTCAGTCTGTGTAAGGAGAGGAGTGGGAATGGAGTCAAAATACCCTGTAAGGTCGATGATGTCGCAGACGCTTTGGGGGCTATCTGATCCAGGGCCCGAAGGCTGTAGGCCGTGGGGCGTCGGGGTAGTCCGTCGAGATTTACTCATCTCGCCAACGCTGAGCGAGTCTCGACGTCGCTTGCGGCCGGGCAGAGAATGGCCAGCAGGGCTATCCCAGTCAAAGGGACTCGACTCCATCTTGCGAGGAGTATTGAATATCGCCGAACCAGGGCTGTCGTTGTCGGGTGCGGCAACGGCCGAAGGTTGCGCTTGAAAGGCGCTGTTAGTCTCCGTAGGCCCCGGAGTGAGGCAGTGAAAGTAGGAATGCAGAGGAACAATGAAGTGAATAGAGGTACCGGCGCCGAGGAAACAGTAGGCACGTGCTGCCCTTGATGCGGCTGCAGAAAACAAGAGGAAAAACGAGAATGCGAGGAAGTCAAGAACGTTTGAGCCTTGCAGCGGCGAATCCGAGCAGCAGCTGCGCAGCAGCGGCCAGTCACCTGACCAGCACAGATGCGGGCTCTCGTGACGTAAGATGTGTAAGAGGGGAATAAGAGTGCAGGAGGAGCAAGAGAAGAAGAAGAGAAGAGGCTAAAGGTCCAGAGATGGCGCGCGCTGGGGACCAGAACCAACGCAAGGGCGACCAACACGGGCAGGAAAGAGAGAGATATATGTATGTAGGCGGAGGAGGGCCGAGGGCAGAAACGAGTGACTAGGGAAAAGGGTGGCACAGGATGAGAGGGCTTACCGGCCGGCGAGGAGGGCAGAGAGTGTCGAGACTGGGTATGGGCTTGGTCCTGCCCATCTGTTCTCGTCCGGTTAGCGAGCCAAGCTGTGAACAGAGACTGCAGGATGAACGACGTCCGGCGGCGGCCGTTTCACAGGCCGGCATCGATCAGGGCGAGGGGGGACTCGGTAGGAACAGAGGAGAGCTCACCTCCTTCACTGCCGGCGCCGTGGTCCGGAGACGACGGCGCCGGCGGCTCCAGCTGGGCGAGGAGGCGCCTCAGCCTAGCGATCTCGTCTCTGGCCTCGGCGCGCTCCTGCTCGACGCCATCGAACTGGGCATCCTGCAGCGACTCGAGGATGACCTCCTGGATGGTCAGCTCCTCGGTCAGGGCGTGGTGGCTCGGGGGCGGGTCCGCCATTGGCCGCGTCCGCGATCTGGCCAAGAGGCTGGCAGCCCAAAGTCGAGCGCATCCGAGCCCGGCTCGCTACGGCGTCCGGACTCCGCCTTCTCCACCACCACCACCTCCTCCTCCTCCTCCTCCTCCCGCCCGCCGGACGAGACGAGCGCGGCCGTCGCGGCGGCGCAACCAGCCGCAAGCCCGAGGCCGCCGGGACCGACACCTGCGACGACGAAGAGCGGCGACTAACAAGGGAGCGGAGACTGCGGAAGCAGGCGGCTCCGGTCCCGGACCTTTGGCAGGGTTCGTCAGGGACGGCAGAAGACAAGCGGCGGCGACGGCGGGCGATTCCGGGCGGAGGGACGCCGAGGAGAGAGAGCAGTTCGGGTCGGAGTGATGGAAGTTGAGGAAGCAATGTGCGAAAACTCGCGACGCGTCGTCGTCGCATGAGGTAATCACCGTAATCTGCACGGCTCTTTCCTGCCTTGGGCTAGTAGGGACTGCCACCTGGTATGTATACTAGTAGTATGTATGTATGTATGTATCGTGGGCAAGAGCCGCACGTGGCGTCCGGACAGACGAGGCAGAACAAAAGTATTGTTCAGGTACACTCGGCTTCCGGTCTCGGGGCGGGTCCGGATGGATACCTCCACGAGGGAGCCTGATTGCCTTCACCACTGCCTCTTTCGCGAGCCCTCGCAAGTATCTTCTTCGCCGACCACCCCACACAGGCCACACCTGGGGCGGAAAGGTACTTTGAGCGACTCGCTACGGGACCGGGCAGCAGGGAGCCCGCCCGCCTCTGGCCCCACACCATCTGCGACTCAAGACCGCCTACCTAGACGAGCGAGGGCCCTACGTCAACTGCGCCGCGAAGCACAGCTAATGCAGGCCTCGACTGCGACTCTGCGAGCATCATCATCGGCATCGTCGTCATCCACTGCCCGAAAGGCGCTCGCCAGCACGCAAGCCGTTCGCGACGCATCCGCCTCTAGTACAGACACGCATATGCTGATATGCACACGCGCGCCACGAACACTGCCCTCGACGTGCCTCCCTCCTTTTTCCCGGTTGTAGCAGTCGGTGCAACCCCCTTCGTCGCTCTTCGGCACGACGCTCAACCGTAATCCGCGCGCCCAACAGTCGCACCGGCCCAAGGATCCTCTGCTCTCCTGTCCTACGCCGGATTTCCTTGGCCCGGCCGTGGAGGGAGCCGCCGCCGGCGCCGTGACGTAGGTGCCGCTGGATGCTGGCCGCTCGCCTCGCGTAATGCACCTCCACCACCTCTACTACAAGTATACTTGGCCTTGCCTATCCACGACAGTACCATGAGTGTAAGTGCGCGTGTGACTCAGTCGTAGTCCTTGGCGGAATAGCACGGCGCAGCAAACAAAAGCAGCCCGCAGCCAGTCCGTCATCAATCCGCCTCCCGTCTCCCCCGGTGGGCTGCACCACATTCCGACTAGGGAGAGACAGACAAAATACAGACACACATACACACACAGAGAGAGCGGGGGAGGGAGGGAGGGAAGAGCCGGCCAGACCGTCGCACGACCCTTAAGCGCTCACTGCCGCCTCCCTTGCTCCCCATTTCCCGCCCCCCTTCTACTCTCGCACACATATATCATCTCACCTCTAACCCTGCCTATGAGCACAGCTACGAACCTCATACTTACAACGAGAGATCGCAAAACAAACGTCGCCGTGGCTTCTATCCAGTCCAGCCCCGACCAGCCTACCGATATGCGCACGCACGCCGGGCCTCGTGGCGGGATAAAAACACGGAGAACATGCAGCGTACACTAATCAAGATCCGCAGCCCGCACAAAGGAAAAGCCAAGCACCGTCGGACCGCCCAAAACGCCGTGAATCGAGACACACACCCGAGACTCAGTCCAGTTGCACCCTTGGCAGCGTCGTAAAGATGCGCTTCCTCCTCACCGGCTCTTCTTGCGGGTTTATTCCGTCAATTTCTTGAGGGCGCGCGTCAAGGGGGGCTTGATTGTCTTGTTGAACCAGTTTTGGACCGTTTGAAACAACTGTCCGACCATCACATTGAAGGGATGCTCCCCCGCCCTCTTTTGTGCTTGGTATCTTTCATTCGCGCCCACTTCCGGGGGGCCCGGAGCGGCTTCGGCCTCGGCCGCCTCTTGGGACGGACGTGGCGGACGGCTGGGCCGCTCCGGCACCAGCGGGCCTTCGAAAATAGTGGGACGCTTCGGCGGCTCCTCGGACGGTTGTGACAGTGCCTCCGAAGTTTGAGGCGGCGGATCGGCCGGCTCGGCCGGTACGTCTTCAGGGTCGTGCTTACCGATGGGCTGCAGGGGCAGCCGGAGCGTCCCATTGTTGGGCTTTGGGTCCATCCCTATCGAATCGGCCAGGATGTTGTACACTTCAATGTTCTCTGCATTCCGACTCGAATCAGTCGCGTCGCCCCTCGGTTGGTACAGAAAGGGCCTGGGGACTCACGGAAATGCTTGACCTGGCTGTTGGCCGGATGTGGGAACGCCGGACCACGGGCCACGAAGATGGCCCTCATCAAGGGATGTTCGTGGTCGTACCCGTGTAGTCCACGAGGGTGGTACACGAGCCTGTCCTTCTTGCCCTTTTCCACGTCGAAGTCGTCCCTTTTCACAATGGCCCAGCCCGTCTTGGGGACGATCCACAGGGGCGCGATGCGCCGGTTGTTGGAGAAATGATAGCGCTCGGGCATGTCGACGTCGCGGAGATAGACGTCGAAGCCGGGCGTGGTCCGGGACTTTTCCTTCAGCCCCCGGTAGAGATCTTGCAGGTCCCGGCCGTCCTTGGGCCGGAGACCGAAGAGCGGCCAGCCATCGTTGTGTTCAATCCTGGACGTGTTCACCACGTCTTCCAGCTGGATCAGCCTCGAGCTGTCCGTCGTGGCCATGCCATGGTCCGAGACGACGATGACGTTGACGATGCCGGTGAGATTGCGCTGGTCCAGCCCCTGGAACAGCTGGTCCAGCATCGTGTCGACGTCCTTGATGGTGGACCGGATCTCGGTGCTGTTCGGCCCGTACTTGTGGCCGTCGGCGTCGACGTTGGGCACGTAAGCCGCGATGAGCTGGGGGCGCATCCGGCCGACGTCGGCCGATGCGTCTTCCTTGCCCGGCATGTCGAGAAGGCCGAGGATCCTGGTCACCTTGTTGGCGAGCGTCTCCTTGCCGTTGTACTTGTCGACGAAGCTCGGCTCGACCCTCAGAATGTGCGCCTCGCTGCCGGGCCACATGTGGACTGCGGTCCGGATCCCCTGCCGCTCGGCCGTGACCCAGAACGGCTCGCCCCCCCACCACTTGGGGTCCAGGCTTCGCTTAGGGTCGGTGTAGAAGAACTCGGCGCGCAGGTCCGGGTCCCAGAACGAGTTTCCGACGACACCGTGGCTCTCGGGATACAGGCCCGTCGCCAGAGTGTAGTGGTTCGGAAAGGTGACGGACGGGAAGGAGGGCAGCATGTACTTGGGCGAGACGCCCTCTTGAATGAAGGCGTTCAGCCTCGGGGTGAGGCCGCGCTGCAGGAAGTCGGCGCGGAAGCCGTCGAGGCTGATGAGGATGGTGGTGGGTGCAAACAAGGCCGTTCCGTTGCTGACGAGAGGACGCTCATGGCCCTTGCCGGCGTTGCGGTTCTTTGAGAGCTTCCAGGCGACGAGGACGAGGATTGCGAAGCCGATGGTGATGAGTAGGTGGATGAAGAAGGAGCGTCGGCAGCCGGAGCGGCGGTGTGCCTTGGCGGAGGCGGCCGGCATGAGGCTGAGACGACGGCGCTCGTCCTCGCCGCTGTCGTCGCGTGGCGTGCTGTCGCCGGTCGAGCTGCCCTGTTTCATGCCGCCCTCCTCCATCTCGTACATCAGCTCGCCATCCTCGCCGTGACGGGCCTCGCGCATCAGCCGGTTCCGCTTCTGCTTGCGCCTAGCCCGGCGCGCCTTGCGCTTCTCCAACACCAAGTCCTCGGTGGAGCTTCCGGCGGCGGAGAGGTCCGACAGGCTCGGCTGACGGCCAAACATCTTGAAGGGATTGGGGACGGCCAGGCCCGAGCCGCGCCTCTGCCGGGCCTGTTCCTCTCGGGAGTTGGTCACCAGGCGGTCCATCTCTTCCTCCTCCATGAGAACGATGCGGTCGTGGGCGCGCAGCTCTCGGCTGTTGCGGGCTCGCTGCTGCAGCTGGTCGTCGTCGCTGTCGGTATCTTGGTCGCTTCGGCTGTGGAGGGACGCGTCGTCGTCGTCGCAGATGACGGGTGACAGCAGGAGCCTCTCGTCACGATCGGCCGGGTTGGGGGGGTCGAGTCTTTTATGAGGCATGGCGCCCGGGCCTCGTCCGAGACTCGCTGTCAGAGCCGAGTCTATTCTGCGCCGGTCGATTGCGGATTTCGAAGGGCCTGACCAGAGGCGCGCGGCATGGCTTGTCGTTGAGGGCTGAAGGTTGAAGAAAGGGATGGGATGGAGTGGAAATGATGAGGGCGAGCCGACGGAGATGCACTCGACGAGGTACGTACCGCTGGCAGGAAAGTATAAATCTGTACCTAAACCGCCGGCCTACACAAACTTTGCAAGGTGCCGGTGGGTGCTAGGTACCTACTCCTCCTGCTAGACCAGGTGTCAGATCAGGTACCTCTGCACGAGGGCGGGGCCAGGTGTCGGCATCTTGTCGCTTCTCTGTCTCTCCAATGCCGGTGTTCGCTCACCTGCAGGCTGCAGATCTCGACGCCCTGGTTGAGCCTTTGATGTGAGTCGTGACTGACGACTTAGACTCTCAGGGTCTCTCGCTGTCTCTCTTGCGAATCTCGAACGGCCACGTCTTGTCGCTGGCTGCCCGCTCGCCTCTGCGACTGACTCGCATGGAACCAGCCGGAATGACGAGTCATGACAAAAGAAGAGCCGGCCGGCACTCGTCTACAGAAAGGCCATTGCAATCGTCAACGGCCGGCCAATGAATGATCCGTCCATTTACTCAATAAGGATGCGTGTGTCTGTTGCTGCAAGGCCCATCGTGGCTGTTCCCCCACCCCAATTCCTGAACCCCAAAATCTGGACTCTCCCTCTCTCCGTACACGGATGATTTGCGCCAGAAACTTTCCAACCATGCGGTCCCTGCATTTTACCTGCGATTTAACTCCAATAACGCTCACGTCGAACCGCCCGTCCCCATCTCTTACCAAAACTATCCAGTCCAAACCACAACGCCGGGCGCGGGACCTCGTTCCGCACCGTCGAGTGCCTGAGCCGCCGGCTGCCCCGAGCGTGCGCCGCATCCGCTCCGACCCGCCTCCCCGGCCTTGCTACCGAGAGGTCGTTATGTGCCTGGCCGTTGACTTACACGGGAGACACAGACCCTTCTGTGCGCCGTCACGCCAGCCCTTACCAGGCTATCCCAATGACTGGTTGCGGTATATCAAGAATCCTATCCTGGTTGTCGCCGGCTAAGGCCCAGCCAAATAATCATGCTTTTAACCGCGCCAGACGAGCACCCAGTCTAGCCGCTCGGACCTGGCTCGAAGCAGGCCCGCGATGACGGCAGGGAGAGAGGCTCGAGTGCATGCGCGTGAAGGAAGTGCCCCGCGACCGCGTCTGCACCCCAAGCCGACGAGACGAGCGACAGGTGAAGTCAACGTGGCTCGGTGATGGTGATATGCAATCTTGTCACCAAACGGTTCCCACCGTTACGCAATCTCCAAGCCTCGGAAATGGAGATGACGATGCCGCTTCGCTCGCTTTCGGTGCCGCGCTCTCCAAGTCGCTGGGCAAGCCGGTCCTTGTTCCCTTGTGCGGATGGTAACTTGGGATGGTCCACCCTCAAGGCGTATGCCCTTGTCGCATCTCGTCACCGCTGTTGCGGTACCGACGCGGAACATGCCTCCGGGCTCGACTGCGCCGACCTCTCCTCGCCCCGTGGCGGTGCCGGCCGCCCTGGGCCGCCCGTCTCCGTCGCCGCACCGGCTCTGAGGGATGGATTGTGCGGCCAGCCCAGGGGCATGCTGGACACCCGTCGCGGTCGCTGATCGGGCATCTGGTTGCGAACGGAGCCGATGATGACCGGCGCTTCCTCCAGGGCCCGGTTGATGTCCGAGCTGGAGCGGAGGGCTGTCTCTCGGACAGAGCTCATCACCGTCCTCGGCTTCTCCTCGACTCCCTTGACTCGATGGAGGACGGCGACGGTGCCGGCGCCGGCGGACAGCGCGGTCACGGACGCCGAGGCCGAGCCGCCCAGGTCCCGGAGCTGTTCCAGGGGGCTCTTGTCGGACGACTCGTCGAGAAAGACCCAGAAGATGCCGACGAGCATGCCGAGGAGGACGATGGCGGTCATGACGGCGGCGCCGGCCCTGTCGGCGGCGGTGATGGGCCTGTAGCTGGGGCCGGCGGGGTGCTCCCGGCCGATGTCGTCGCCGCCGGCGCCCGGGCTGCCCTTGCTGGTGCCGCCGCTGTGCTCGGTGACGGGGGCCGCCCGCTCCTTGACCATGCACGACAGCGTCACCTCCATGGCGGCCATCTGCTGGCCGACGCCGGTGGAGCCGTCATAGCGGTCCTGGTTCCACTTGAGGCCGCACATGCGGCCGTTGGGGCCGCCCGTGCACTGCTTGGCGGCGGCGACGGCCGAGGCGCGGAGGTAGGGCATGATGGAGCGGTACGTGTGCGGGGCCCATTTGGTGATGGCGGCGAGCCAGCGACTCAGGTACGCCTTGAAGGACTGTTGATCCAAGTTGCAGCGGTCGACGGGCTCGCAGGCGACCTCGGTCATGATGTTCTTGCGGGGCCCGGTGAAGAAGACCTTGCTGCTCTCGAAGAGGCTGTCGAGCCGGTCCTTCCACCTGGCCTCCTGGGTGAAGTTGTACATGGCGGCGGCGCCGAGCATGAAGCCGCCGGCGTTGTAGGTGAACTGGTAGGGCGTGATGTCGGTGCAGTTGGGCCCGGTGTGGGCGCCGTCGAGGACGCGCCAGTACTGGTCGATGAAGCTGACCGACACCATCCAGTCCCACGTCTTCTCCGCCCACTCGGCGTACGTGTGGTTGCCGGTGTAAAGGGCGAGGCGGGCGCCGAGGGCGAAGAAGCAGGCCTGGGAGATGGAGTTCTTGTAGTCGAAGCCCTTGTTCCAGTGGAAGATCTGCCAGCGAAGGCCGCCGCCGCACTGCGTGGGATCCCAGCGCGCGGCCTGCGTGTTGAAGACGGCCTGGGCGAGGCCCAGCCACTGCGGCTTGTCGGCCGGGGGATTGGGGAAGTTGTTCTCGGCCGCGGACATGACGGCGAGGCCCCAGAAGCCCTGGTCGTCGTTGCCCTCGGTGAGCGTCTGGTTGCGCGGCATGTAGTCGTCGTTTTCGCCGACCTGGAAGAGCAGCGCCTGCGTGACGAGGTCGTTGTAGGCGCTGTCGCCCGTATAGTACCAGTAGTCGACGAGGGCACCCATCATGGCGCCGGCCTCCCACCCTGCGTCGGACCCTTGGTCAGCGAGAGGCCCAAGCCAAGGTGAGGATGACGACATGCCCGATGACGGGACGTACAGTAGTAAGGCTGGGGCAGGAGGCCCGGGGTGCCGCCGGGCTTGTCGCCGTTGTAGAAGGAGAGCATGTCGTCTGCCATGTTCTTGGCGATCGACTTGATGGAGTCTGGGCGTAGGGTCAGACCAGAGGCTCGTCAGCTGCCATTGGCCATGGATGATGAGGGGGCTTATCGTACCAGCCGAGTCCGGGTTCAGGTCATAGGCCTTGGCCCCCAAAGGACCGCCGGCGAGAAGCAGCACGGCGGCGACGACGAGACGACCGAGGCATCGCGGCGTCGGAACCATGGCGAGAGCGTGGCAGGGAGAGAGAGGAAGAGTCGGCCGAGAAGACGGAGAAGACTGCAAGCGACGGGTCGGCTTCGAGAGCGGCGCAGCAGAGAAGCCGGGGGCCCATGAGCCTGCCTGGAAGAGCCGAGATCTCGCCGCGTCTCTTTTGAAGAAGGATTGACGCTCCTGGGGAAGCAGAAGAAGGATGAGGGGGGAGAGAAAGAGAAGAAGGCAGGGAGAAAGACAGAGGTGACGGGAGCAAGCAAGAGGTACAGAGAGTTGGGAGAGAAGAGAGATGGTAGAGAAAGAAAGAAAGAGAGGACAGGCAGGAACGATTGTTTTCACGCGTGCGGGTGGGGGAGGGGAAGCGAGCTGAAGCTATACGCCGCGGACACAACTAAGGAGGCCGAGTAGGAGGCCGAATTGGGTATTTGGCGGCCAACGAAGGATCCGGGGAAGAGGAAGCTTGTTTCTTTTTTCTTAAAAGAAAACAGGGGGTGGGACATGGTGGGCTTTGGCGCGGTAGTGGTCGGTTGGCAGGTAGAGTAGTGGAGGAGGAGGAGGAGGAGGAGGAGGAGGAGGAGCATGAGGAGGAGGATGAGGTGGAGGCGGAGTAGGTGCCAGTCCCCGTCCCGAGGCTGCAGCCCCCGAGTCTGACGACAGGCGGCATCGACAGGCGCATTGGGTAAGGAGAAGATGACGAGGGTGCTGCTGCTGGGAGAGGCACAGAGGCGCCCCCAGCTCGACAGCTCTACGTACAGCTTACCCTCGGTCTCATCAGGCCCGGATGGAACTGTACATGACCGACGGAGACGCCCGAGGCGCATGAACGCACCAAGCAAGTACATGTACATGCACACTGTAGGTTGGTGGGTGTACACATGTGCGGTGGGTGTGTATAGACTGCAGGTCGTGCATGGCGGGTGTCACAGGCAGCCGCGTGTAAGTGGGCGGGCGTGGCGATGGCGAGGCTGCGGCCGCGCACGGGGGCCGTCCTGGGCCTCCGATGATCCGCATCCGTATCCCGCCCTCGGTTCGACTTGTTTATTTTTAGGGCGACGGAAATGCGGAGGGCGAGCTTTCTTCGACTGGATGCATCCATCAACCGTGAGTCTGTTCCTGGTGCTAGTGCCCTTGTGCGGCCCCTCCCCTCCCCATGCGGGCGGCTACCCGTCCTGTCTCTCGGTTGCGCTTGGCGGCGAGAAACAAGCGCCAGGGCTTATCGACAAGAATGTCTTTGTTTTGGCGACGGACTGTCCTCGAATTCATAAGCCTCATCCCGATGGCGGTCCTCTTCTTTGCTCTTGGAAGAACTGCCTACGGATCCACAAAAGCTTCATGGCACGTGCAAGTGCTTCGCTATCTGTCCTCGTCCCCACTTCTCTGTCTTAGTCACTCTACAATAAGCCTCCACGATTCTTTGTACACGGTACATTCTCTCGGAAGTGAGGCAGAGCAGGATAGAGACAATCAAGACGTCCACAACCTTCATCATCTTTTTCTCCCATCTTCTTTTTATTTTGGCCCTTGAACCTCCCCTTAGACTGCTCTCTCTGCGTGCATCTCCAGACTTAATGGGTACTAAAGAAAGGAGCCTTTTTTTTTTCAGCTATCGCTAGTACCGCGGTACTACTAACCTTAGTACCAGGCTTCGGTGGCCCGAAGAGGATTACCTCAAGGTACCTGCTACACTAGGGCTGAGATAGACTATTCTCTCGTCTCCACCATTCTTCACCTCACTTTTTTTTTGTCTCATCACCGACTGACTGCTTTGGCCATCCGAGGGGCCTCACCGGTCTTTTGGTCGCTGCTCGCAAACCGCAGACCGTCTTCTATACTCTCTTCCACTGCATCTAGAGAAGCTCCGTCTACAGCAACTGTCGACCGCCATGGCGCTCACGAGCATCGACCTGCCGTCGCTGCAAAAGGTGGCCTCGGGCAAGGTGCGCGACCTCTTCGCCCTCGACAGCCCCGACCAGCTCCTCTTCGTCGCCTCGGACCGCCTCTCGGCCTTTGACGTGGTGATGCGCAACGGCATCGCCAACAAGGGCGCCGTCCTGACCCTCCTCTCGGCCCACTGGTTCGGCGTCCTGGCCGAGCGCGTGCCCGGCCTGCGCACCCACTTCCTCGGCCTCGACGTGCCGGCGCCGCTCGTGACGCCCGACGAGGCCCGCCTCCTCCGCCACCGCAGCATGCGCGTCCGCCGCCTGCGCGTCCTGAAGATCGAGGCCATCGTCCGCGGTTACCTGGCCGGCAGCGCCTGGGCCGAGTACCAGGCCAGCGGCACCGTCCACGGCATCCCCATGCCCGCCGGCATGCGCCTGGCCCAGCCCTTTCCCGAGCCCATCTACACGCCCAGCACCAAGGCCGAGCCTGGCCAGCACGACGAGAACATCCACCCGGACGACGCCTGGAAGGAGCTTGGCGACCGCGACACGGCCCGCCGCGTCCGCGACCTGTCCCTCGCCGTCTACAAGGCCGCCGCCGCCTACGCCGACGAGCGCGGCATCATCATCGCCGACACCAAGTTCGAGTTCGCCACCGACCCCGACGGCAACCTGTACCTCGTCGACGAGGTTCTGACGCCCGACTCGTCGCGCTTCTGGCCCAAGGACTCGCACCAGCTCGGCCGCGAGCCGGAGAGCTTCGACAAGCAGTTTGTCCGCAACTGGCTCATCCGCGAGGGCCTCAGGGACAAGCACGGCGTCACCATTCCCGACGACGTCTGCGCGGCGACGGAGCAGCGGTACAAGGACGTCTTTCTGAAGCTCACGGGCAAGGCGTTCGAGGACGTGACAGGGAATTAGTGGCCTACCTACCCTACCTCCATTCAATGTAGTGCCTTGCGCTGCCTGCCCCTAGCAGCCCGCCAGGCCGACCCCACCCGCGCCGGGCGGCTGCATAGACCATGCAGAATCCGGTACCGGACGCGGCCATGGCAAACGCATCCGATCATCGACTTCCTCTGCGGTGCTCGCTTGTCCATCGCTTGCTCTCGCATCGTCCGATCTGAGTGCTTCGACCGTGCTGGCTGGACGCATCGCCATCCGCCCTGTGCACATCGCCGGCTGCCTCAAAGCTGCCACTCCCTGGCCTGAATCTTTCTGCCTCCGTGCCGGACGAAAGAGGAACAGACTAGCCGGATGAGCTGCAAGTACGAAGCTAGTGGCCGAAGAGTTCCAACTTATTCCATGCCTACTGAGCTCTGGTCTGGAAGAAGCCAGACATGTCGCAAACCCCTAAACGGCCAACCTGGAAATACTTGACTGTTTGACTCATTCCCGAACCACATGTTCCGGGTGCACTATCCATAGCAGTCTGTCTATACATACTATACAGAAACCACGTCAACTAAATAAAGCATACAGAGATACCTGCTCAACGGCATCTTTAGCCTACCAAAGTGAGACATCGGCATTCTTCACCGTCGACAACTCTGGCCACAGACAGGTCCCTGTACTTGAATTGGCCCAGGGTCCGGTTTGTGCCTGTCCGCTGCACAACACCGAAGCAGAAGCCTACTCGGTGGGCGAGCGGGTCGGTGGGTTGGACTCGGTGAACCCTATTTGACCGACAGTCCTGCCCACGCCTCAAGTATTTCACGCCCAGCTCTGAGAACGCGCTCTTTTTCCATTCCTCGGCGGAGACGGACGTCCGGCTTAATTGTCGCCAATGGAGCCAAGCCGATCCCCTGCCCTTGCTGCATAAGCTCTGGCCCTTGGACACCCTCTGCGATGAAGCAGTGACGTGACGGCGTAAAGGCTCTGTTGAATGGTCGCGGTACACGGATGTCTTCAAATGGGTGGGACCCTCATCGTCCTCTCCTGATGGACCTTTGGCGATGGGCAGAGCCGCAAGCTTGATATTCAACTTTCACAAGGTTACCTCGTGCAGCTGTGACCTTTGAATCTTCTTCATACTCTTGCAGAAGTCATCAGGGCATCTCAGCCACTGCATAGCGCTCAGGCAAAATCTGAAGCCCACCTCAGCCAGGGGAAAATCACTTGGCCAACTGGTGGCTCGGCGCCGTATCCGCACTCCAGAATGACGGATTTAACTCGGCAGGGGAGCCAATCCAGTGCTCAGCGGGCTCTGATCCAGGGTCTGACACATCATGGGGTATGCTGCCATAGTCCCTTCGCTCTGAAACTGCTGGCCCGGCCAGGACCCCTTTACAACCTTGCCGCGAAGACGCCACCGCGGATCTATGGGGAACTACATGTCCAAGTAGACAACAGATGATTCCGCTCCCAAAGGCGCAGCAAAATCCCAAACTCGGAGCGTCGCACAGGATGGTGTCGGTTGGCCGTCCGGTGATTCCGTCTTTAGCGTCCGACGTCGTCCGCTCAACGGCGTGGGCACCGCATTGCACCCAAGCCATCCTTTTACTCGCCGGCACCTATCCGCATTCTCACCGGTCAAGCTCTGCTGCCGCCGCCTGACAAGACGCGCTAGAGTTTCGGCTTGACGGCTGCTTCAGAGTGACGTATGTTGCCTGTGCCAAACCGGCCCGACGGTCAGTCGATCTGGAGGGCTGATCCTAGCAGACGCATCACGCGGGGGGCTTCTGGAACCTTTCCGCTCGAGTTTCGACACAGATATCCCCGCACAGTTCCTGACTCGCCTTACCCTTGCCCGCGTTATACCAGTTCGAGGGGTGTGGGCCGCCGCGCCGACGACATGGGGAGGTGAATGCTGCTTGCGACATCAATGGCGAGAATACCTCCTTCTCGAGGCGAAGCCGAGGACTTCAATACGAAGCTGAGCAGGCCCTCAACCCTACCGGAGCCTATACGAAGGGCCCCAGGATGCTGGACGGCCTCACTTGCTTTCAACTGTCAAATCGTCGGCTGTTTGACATACTGGATCCCCCCCCCCACCCCCATTTCACGACTGCTCGTTGCGGAAGAGGCCGAGCTGGCAACGATGCGTGTCCAGCAAATGCGGTATAGATATATAGTCGACGCTTCAGAGATGTACGTCGATCGACGTGTCGCGAGCATGCTTCGCTCCGCCTTTGCCCCTTCGTAACTACCATGCGTATTCACGTACCGCTCTTGTTTACCCTTTTGGTACCGGCTACCACTGCTGGATCAGGCGGTGACGGTCCTCTCGACGCCTGGGTCGACGCGCCTCTTGACGCCTGCGGCTCGCTCTCCCGCAAGCTCAATGAACTCGGCGCGGACGCGAACAAAACGGAGCCGCCTCTGCTGGCCGGCCAGCCCGTGCACGACTGTCTCCAGTCCCTCCCCTACGATGGCAACATAGGCAAGAGGTTCGTGCGCGAGCTCAGCAAGTACTTTGAGTTCCAGTCGACGCTGGAGACGCTCAAGAGCCCGCCGCCGACGTACGCCTCCGACGCGACCGATATCCTGGGGGGGCTCGAGAAGATGGCCGACAAGGCTTACAAGAGCCAGAACGACTTCGACCTCGACCTCCATAGCCTCGTCACGTCGGCCCACGACGAACACTTCCTCGTCCGCTCGTGCTCCTTGACCGTCTTCGCCTTCCGACGGGACCACGAGGGCCTCGTGTCCGTGTCCAAGGATGGGCTGGCCCTGCCGGAGCTGTACGCCTTAAGCGACGCGGCCCTTCTGGGGCGGGGCGCGGGCGCGGGCGTCTCCCCCGTGGCCAAGATCGACGGCCAGGACGCCAACGAGGCCCTCGAGCGCATCGCCAACATGTCCACGCCCCAGGACCCGGACGCCCGGTACAACGACCTCTTCCGCTCAAACTACTTGCTGACGACCGGGGAGCACGCGCCCAACGGCAGCTTCGTCAACTGCGACCTGTGGCCGGGGGCCAACAGCACGACGCTCACCTTCGCCAACGGCTCGTCGGTCGAGATCCCGACCATGGCTGTCCCCACAAAGCCGGAGTTCCTGAACACGACGTCGGCCAAGGACGCCTTCGAGATCTTCTGCCTGCCGCCCAAGAACAAGGAGGATGAGAAGGGGGGTGAGAAGAAGCGGCCGCCGGCGCCGTCGAGCCCCGAGGGCTTCCCGCCGCCCCTCGCGCGCGACCCGTACAACGAGGTCAGCGGCTACTTCCTGGACCAAGATACGACGGTAATGTATATCGCAAGCTTTGGCCCCGAGGACGAGGAGGGCGACGCGTTCCCGGTCACGTATGCCAACACGGTCCGCGACATCCTGGCCAAGAGCCGGGACACGGGCCGGACCAAGCTGCTGCTGGACATGTCCGGCAACGTGGGCGGGAGCTTCAACCGGCTCTTCAACACCTTCCGCATCCTCTTCCCGGACAAGCTGCCGCCGGTCGCGCTCCGCTTCCGCCGCCACACCGCGGCCGAGACCATCGTCCATTCGCTCAAGGGGCTCAACGAGAGCGCGGCGCTGGAGGCCGCCTCGTCGCTGGCGTTCCGCGTCGTCAAAACGCCGGACCAGCAGCGCAAGTTCGGCTCGCCCGACGAGATCCTCGGCAGCGACAAGACCTTTTCGCGCGTCCGTCTCTCGGCCGCCTACCTGCCGGACTTTGACCTCTTGTCGAAGGCCAACAACCCGATCGCCGGCTTCGGCCAAGACGCCGCCCGCAATGGCACCGGCGGCAAGCCGTCCCCGTTCACGGCCGAGAACATTGCCATCATGACCAACGGCTACTGCCACTCGTCGTGCGCCGCGTTCGTTCACATGCTGACAAGCACGGCGCCGCAGATCCGCACCGTCGCCTTCGGCGGGCGGCCGCGCCCGGGCCCGATGCAGGCCATCGGCGGCGTGCGCGGCGGCCTCGTCATGCCCTTCGAGCAGATCGCCAGCACGGCCAGCAACGCGAGCAAGATCCTGCAGGACCCGGCCGTGCGCGACGCGCCCGACAACTGCACGGCGCGGCGCGAGCTGCCGGCGCCGCAGCTGCCGCTCCGCGTCCAAGGCTCCGTCAACTACGAGAGCGTGTTCGCGAGCGAGGCGGACGAGACGCCGCTGCAGTTCCAGCGCCAGGACGCCGACTGCCGCCTCTTCTACACGGTCCAGAACATCTTCGACCCCACGACGACCTGGGCGGCCGCCAAGAAGGCCGTCTGGGGCGGCGGCCGGTGCGTCGACGGCTCGGCCTCGAACGCGCAAAAGCAGCAGGCAGGGGGGTGCAAAGCCGGATGAAAGCTCTAATGTATATGTGCACCGATATCGCAACAGTCCGCCTCCGCTCAAGCCTTTCCTCCTTTTCTTCATGTACATATGTATGTAATTTTGGGTGCCTTTATCAGGTTGTACGATGCCGCCTCCGGCCGGCCGAGGCGGGGCTGCACGAGAAGACCTGTACGAGACGAGTCGATGGGTACCAAGTGCCGAAGGGCAGATTGGTGACTGGAGCCCGGCCGCCTCTGGAGAGCAAAAGCGGTGGTGGAGTCAGAGGTAGCCTCGAGACGGACACTCTCTTGGCATCGCGTTTTTTCTCGTATATAAAGGAGGCCATACCCTCGAATGGCCATGTGGTCTGTGTCCGAACGTGGTCAATGTCTGTTGCGGTGACTGTGAGCCTTGTGATCGATTCCGCAGCACCATCTCAAGAACC